>JAVXUP010003193.1:0-80803 GCA_033070095.1 Escallonia herrerae | reverse complement strand
TATATATATATATATATATATATATATATATATATATATATGGGGACCGATCCACACCCACCGGTGGAGAAATAACAATTTCTCCACCGAACCGCTGGTCTTAGCAGCGGTTGGGCCACGTGGCGCAAAAAGGCGAAAAAGGTGTACGGCCACTGCATTAATGGCAAAAAAAGCACGAGAAATGGTGAGAAAATGGCGAGAGAGAGAAAAAGGACACCAACCGCATGCACAACCAGCGGTTGGCATTAATATGCCTGCCACGTGGCGTCCCCCCACCCCTGCCACGTGGCCCACCGGCATGGCCAACCGGCATTGGCGATGGCCCTGCCACGTGGCGTCCCCTCCCCCTGCCACGTGGCCCAACCGCCGGTACCACCCGCGGCGTCCCCTGCCACGTGGCGTCCCCTCCCCCTGCCACGTGGCCCAACCGCCGGTACCACCCGCGGTTGGTCCCCTCCCTCTGCCACGTGGCGTCCCCTCCCCCTGCCACGTGGCCCAACCGCTCCTACCACCCGCGGTTGGTCCCCTCCCTCTGCCACGTGGCGTCCCCTCCCCTCATCCGCAGGGCCCAACCGCTCCTACAACCCGCTTGGTCCTCCCCCTCCCCTGCCACGTGGGCCCCCCCCCCCCCCCCGCGCCTGCCCTGCCACGTGGCGCCCCCCGCGTGATGCCCCACCTGGTGTCCTTCCCCACGATGCCACGTGTCGTCCTTCCCTCCCCCATGATGCCCAACGTGGTGTCCTTCTGCCGAAATTTTTTTTTTGCAGCAGCCTTTGACCGCATAAACACCCACCCTTCCTCACTTTTTTCTGTCTTTTTTCTTCTCTCTTCCTCGCTTCTCTCTTTATAATCCCCTCCCCCGAACCCTTCTTCTGCACTCTGTCATCTTTTACCAACTTCCTTCGTACTTCATATCTCACCTACATAATCTCCATAACAATACAAATCAAAAAATTTTACGCTAGAAGATCGGTGGATAACCGCTAGAAGATCGGTAGTTTTTTCTTTAAATACATCAAGTCACAACAAGTAAGTATTTTGAATTTCCTTATAATTCAATGTTAGGTTTATACAAATCAGCGTATTACATTTATAGATTCCAAAACAGCGATTTTTTAGGGTGCCAAATATAGACAGTTTTTCACGAATTTATAAAAAATAGCTAGAGCTAGATTTTGCCAAAATGCAAAAAAGAGACCCTAGTTATTCTTAAAGGATCTGTCTCAGGTAAAAATTTCAGATTTTTCCAAAGACTGGAAAGGGGTTAACTGATACGGGGAACCTTGTAACTCTGCAGTGTATTTTAAAATATCAAGCTAGCGCGATTTCGCGCGAAACTTTTATGAGAATCCTAGGATGTTGGGAAGTTCCATTCCCCAGGAATTCGGGCCATTCCGAAGCCGTTACCTATTTTTTTGGCCGAACGGCCCTTTAAGCGCTTGATCCGGACACCGGTTCGCGATTTTTGGGCGAAACCTCCGTAAAATACTTTTTATGTCAAGAATGAATTCAGGAAGCCTCAAGTAGCATTTCGAAGCACTTTTGATATTTTTTGATGCCAGGGGGCATTTCGGTAATTCGCCGCCCCGAGAGGGGTATTTCGGTAATTTTACAGTGCTAAGTTTTTTGACGGACTTTTTAGTCCAGAAATATAATTACAAAACCTGAAATGTTGTTTTGAAGCTGACGTGGCGCGCGTAGGGGTGTTTTGGTAATTTTCCCGCGCCAAGGGGTGTTTTGGTAATTTTCCCGTGCCAAGTTTTTCAAACGACTTTTTAGTCCAGAAATGTAAGTAAACCACCTGAAATGTTGTTTTGAAGCTGGTTCGGGGGCGTTGGGGTGATAGTGAACGCTCAGGGGCATTTCGGTAATTTGCCGCTGATCGGGGGCTATTTTGCTAGGAAGGATCCAGCTTAAAATTCATACCTTAAAATAACTTTTAGTTCAGGAAAGGGTGTGAGACACCCGAAAACTTATTTTGTTCCAGATGTTCTGAACCTTGTGACGCACCGGCGATGACTGCCAGGGGATATTTTGCATAAGTAGCGGGTGTTTTGGTAACTTGCCCCTTTAAAATTTTTCCTGATATATTTGGTATATAATTGACGTAATACATTTAAAAACTTGACTTTAAAGCGGTTTTGAGGTGTTGGAGGTGTAGGGGCCATCGGGCTATATATTGCTATATAACCACGTTGGCGCTAAATTCAGTGGGAACTAGCGTAATTAAGCGTTCGGAGTGGTGGGAATTGAGGATTTGTTTTAATACATTGAAATAATGACTATTGCTAATGTGTTGGTAAGCTAGGTTAAAGATCCAGTTATAGTTTTGGAATGTAAATATTATGGATATTATGGACGCTAAGTTGGTTTATAATTATATTTTGTTCTTAAAGGTATGAATTTCAGCTCTGGACCTCATGATACATCAATCCTATACGATGACGATGACCACGTCGCGAGGCACGTATTTGACGGTGTCGATAGGGGTGTTTTGGAAACAATTCAAAGCACAAGGCACCTTGAAGAGTGGGTACTAAACGAGGAACAAATACAGCTATTACACCGTCAAAATTTAACCCTGTTCACCGATCCCGGGAAATGGTCTCGACACGACGATTGCCTTATATCCGCTCTAGTTGAACGATGGAGGAGCGAGACGAACTCATTTCACTTCCGGTTTGGTGAAATGACTGTTACGTTAGAGGACGTCGGATTTATACTTGGAATCCCATGTCACGGCAGACCCGTTACTTTGAACGTGCCGTCTGCATCCATAGCGAATATGGCTATGCAGTATTTTCCGGGAATTCCAAGGGCAGCGCTTACAACAAACGGCGTCAAGCTTAAATGGCTGAGAGAGCAGTACGGCGTGCTACCGGATGAATACACTCCTCAAGATTTCGTGACGTATACGAAGGCATTCCTTCTGTATATTATTGGAGCTATATTACTTCCGACGCATTCGAAAAACACGGTGCATCCGAAGTATATGGTGTTCTTGGAGGATCTTGAGGAGGTATACTCCTATTCGTGGGGTTCAGCTGTCCTTGCGCACCTATATCGAGCACTGCATAAGGCTACGAGAAACGGTGCCAAGTCCATTGCCGCCTGCCTGACTCTATTACAGGTATGAGCATTTATTTTCTTGGTAGGATCCTTAGTCAATATATTCGGGATTAATTACTAATTCCATATAATGTTTGCATTCACAGGTTTGGTCTTACGAGAGGCTACCCATGGGTCGTCCACAACCGTTGGTAGATTCCGATGAGACGTGGCCTAGGGTGTGGGCCTGGGGGCCTACGACCAACCGGAGGAGGAGACGGGTAGACCCTCACCACCATCTAAAGTTCTATCGGGGGGAACTAGAGATACTAGATGCATCCCAGGTGACGTGGCAGCCATATGGCAAGGTGATGCATCTGTTGGATGAGTGGTGTTGGCAACTTCCGGTGTCGTACGTGCTGGCAGGTTTGGTTCGGGTGCCGCTCATTCACTTCGAAGAATGTGAGTTTCAGATGCCCGATCGAGCTATGAAGCAAGCTGGCTGTCCACAAGGGATACCAAAACCCGCTGTAGACATGCGGCCATACAGGGGTGGTCGAGGGCCGAACTTCGAGGTGGCTGATGCCTTGATTTTGTTGGGTGACGAGGTGCACCAGTGGAATACCTGGCAGGAAACGTATGATAGCCTTGTATCGCTGAAGCACGACGGCATTAGTACTGAGGAATACTTACAGTGGTTTCTCAGGGTGACGCGCACGAGGGTGAATCGCCCTTCCCAGTGAAGAAGACATCGTACGCGCCACGTGAGGTCTATGACCAGTTCTGGGCATTGGCCATTGTAAGTCATGCTAGTGTTGTTTGATAATTTATTTGCGCACCTTATCGACCATTTGTCAAATATGATTAGCCATATTTTCTATGCATGTTTTTTAGGTTGACCAGGGCATTGAGGTGTTCAAGCAGCTGGAGTCGTTTGACTGGTTTGTCGCGCAGGCTCCTGACAATCTTAAGAGGTCCATTGAGAAGTACAAGACTGAAGTTCAAAACTTTAGTCTTGCGTACCGGGGTTACGAAGGGGAGCCGTCTAGTCGCCCTCGTCCTGAAGCGTACGACTATCAGCCCCAGAGTCAGGTGTGGGAGTCGTCTGGTCGCCCTCTTCCTGACGCGTACAACTATCAGCCCCAGAGTCAGGTGTGGGAGCCGTCTGGTCGCCCTCCTCCTGACGCGTACGACTATCAGCCCCAGAGTCAGGTATGGGAGCCATATAGTCGCTTGCCTCCAAACGCATACGACTCTCAGTGCCAGAGTCAGGTTCCCCAAGTAGGAATCCAGGCCTCGCGCCCAAGCTTTCGGTCGGACAAAGGACAAGCGACGAAGCCATTGAGGTCGGACAAGATGGCTTGGATCGACCGGCACTACTTCGGGCATGAGCCTGTCAATTCAGCAGACTTTCCCCTTGCGACATTCCTAGGTCATGAGGATATCAGAACGTTGGCGCCGGAGACAGATCTTTCAAATTTTGTCATGAACGCTTACATAGAACTGCTCCGGATTAGAGAGCAACGTTTTAACCGTTCTGAATATCTGAAGCTTAACATGTATCCCACTCATTTTGTGGAATTAACGGTGAGAGAATTCACAGAATGGAGGCGAGGGGGCGGCAGGAGTAAGTGGAAACCAGGTCGAAACGTGTTAGGCATGATGAACGCAGACTATCAATGTCCCGCTGCTGATGCGAACCTTATCATGATACCCTGTCATCATGCAAACCACTGGTTCCTATTAGTTCTCCATCCAGCGTTCAGAACGGTTCACATATACGATAGCCTAAGGGAGGACGAGCCTGGACAGCTGCTGGCACAGATGTACAACGAGTACATCACTTTAGTGGTTAGTATTTATTTTTTGACCTTGGCTCATAGTATATTGTTCTTGTCTCATAGGCTTGATTCTCGTTTTTATTGTTGGATGCAGACTACTGTCCTCTCGCTAGCATGCGGACGGCCACAGGGTGACCCTTGGACGGTCGTGATGATAAAGGACCGACCAAAGCAATATAACGGTCACGATTGCGGGATTTACGTCCTCAAGTACATGGACTACATTGCTCGCTCGGAAGTGCTCAAACACTCCTCGTGGACTAGGAAGGATGCCTTGACGTTTAGGTATAGGATAGCCTGGGAGCTGAAAAAGAATGAAGCTAGACGCCTTCATTACCATTATCCTGACGTGCGTGGCTAGCTGCTGTGATGTTACAAAAAACTGTACCAAAAAGAAATGTACATAATTTTTCGCATGCTATGAATTTGGCGCTAAAATGTGCGCGAATATACCTTTCATATGACGGCATTCGAAAAAAAGTGACAAAAAAAATTACAACTTTTTTCAGAAGCTATCAAATGGGGCCTAAAGTGTGCCCGAATAGGCCCTTCCTAGGAAAACTCAAAAATTAATGTGTCTCGTTTTTCGCCGAAAGTCTTACAA
This sequence comes from Escallonia herrerae, assembly GCA_033070095.1. NCBI lineage: Eukaryota > Viridiplantae > Streptophyta > Magnoliopsida > Escalloniales > Escalloniaceae > Escallonia > Escallonia herrerae. The sequence goes on along the minus strand of JAVXUP010003193.1, from coordinate 75,310 downwards.
ATGGGCTAACTAGCGTGCCTGAAGTGCAATGAGCGGAAAAAAAGTGACAAAAAAAATTACAACTTTTTTCGGAAGCTATCAAATGGGGCCTAAAGTGTGCCCGAATAGGCCCTTCCTAGGAAAACTCAAAAATTAATGTGTCTCGTTTTTCGCCGAAAGTCTTACAAATGGGCTAACTAGCGTGCCTGAAGTGCAATGAGCGGAAAAAAAGTGACAAAAAAATTACAACTTTTTTCGGAAGCTATCAAATGGGGCCTAAAGTGTGCCCGAATAGGCCCTTCCTAGGAAAACTCAAAAATTAATGTGTCTCGTTTTTCGCCGAAAGTCTTACAAATGGGCTAACTAGCGTGCCTGAAGTGCAATGAGCGGAAAAAAAAGTGACAAAAAAAATTACAACTTTTTTCGGAAGCTATCAAATGGGGCCTAAAGTGTGCCCGAAAACGGAGTTACCAAAACTATCAATAATCCACAAACCAAATCACAAATTAAAGATTGCACAAACCAAATCACAAATTTAAACATTATAAAAGTTCAATTTATACAACTGAAACATTAACCCTAACACTCTTCCTCATCATCGTCCTCCTCGACCATACTGCCAGGTTCGATACCTAACACTTTATAATGGTTTCTCTTGTCATGATCAGTCATCTTATTACACAACGCACACTTTCGTAATTTTTTTTGACCCGTTGCTTCTTCAATCGGATTCTTCATGCGTATTGCTCGTTTTCGCCCTTTTGTTTGAGAAATAATTGGATCAAAAATGTCGTCCTCCTCACCTTGTAGGTCAGTGCCGTCAATGACTGGCTGTTTGGCTCGATTGAATCTACCGCCTGGAGTTGCGTGGCTAGTCGGAGTGTCCACAGTTTCTGGTAATGCCATCCTAAACTGTGCATGCTTAGCCTTATCCCGTGCGGCTGCTTCAACTTGATACCTGTACCCATCAAATGTCGACGCTGCATCCATTGATAAACCGTGCATGATGTTACAAAGGTGATTATATCGCAGCGTCTCAGATTGCTCGAAATCAACTGAAACATTGGGCACGTAAGGAATGTGACCGTGGACTCTGTTGGCTTCCTTCGTCCACCGTTCCAAGATATACGGTGGAGGGATTTCACTAGCATTCTTGGCGCTCAAAACCCTCAACGCGTGTCGACAAAGTATACCTTTATGCTCAAACAGTTGACAGTTGCAATTAACCAACCCGGTGTCCTTACAAACTGCTACGGTAAAATGTCGTCTGGTCCTCGGAGCCGACGAAGAGCACGGATTGGCGAAGTTCGTCACATTTGTCAAAGCATAAACCTTGATATCTCTGGTGGAATACTCGTGCAACTTTGTCATGCCATATTGATTCGACTTTAGTAGTTCCTCTTGAAACTGTCGAAACATTTCCTTGGTATAGACTTGAGCCGCATGAGCCTCTAAAGGTGAATAAAGTAGTATAGCTCTTTCTTTGCAAACTGTAGCCGCGTCGGCTTCTCTCTCACGGTACAATTGCCTGTCAACGGCTTTCTGCATCTCTAGTACGAACTCCGCTATACTTGAAGACTGGCCTACGTACCCATCAAAGAATGAATTCATAGCTTCGCTTCTCGAGGTCGTAGTCATTCCGGCTGCAAAAAAATTCTTGGTGTAGGCACCGACCCACTGTGTCTTGATCTCATACAACGATTGTAACCATTCGTGATTGTGCAAATAGTAAGTATCCATTAACGTGGCCCACCTCTCCTCGAACACGTCTACCGTCAACGATTTCTTCACACATGTATTAAAGTCAGTCTTGAATGACGGATGGTTTGCATATACATGGTGAAGCCGTTCGGGATATTTGTTGCTTATGTGCCATGTGCACAGGCCATGGTGAGTATCTGGAAGGACCTTAGCGATTGCATTTTTCATTGCCAGATCTTGGTCGGTGATGATGGTCTTTGGAGGAATATGATACATTGCTTGAAGCCACGTTTCAAATAACCACGTAAATGACTCCTCCGTCTCATCCCTAAGCAGGGCAAAGCCAAACGAGATTGACTGATAGTGGTGGTTCACCCCGGTGAACGGAGCAAAAGGCATAGAGTACTTATTGGTGCGGTATGTGGTGTCAAACGTCACAACATCCCCAAAATTTTGGTAAGCAGCTCTAGAACGGGGGTCCGCCCAAAATATAGTACTAATGCGGTTCTCATCATCCAGTTGGAGACTGTAAAAAAATCCAGAATTCTCACTCTGAAGGGACCTGAAGAGATCAAGTGTAGTTTGAGAATCACTCTTACCGAAAGACTCTCTCCTCTGAGCACGAAGTTCATTTCGAAGGTCTACTTCGTTGAAACTCAACTTGTCAATCCCCCCAACCTGGCTTGAGAAAACCCCCATCATCTTAGAAGGTGGAATTTTAGCCTCGGCCATTGTAAAAATTAGTTGTCTGTGTGCCGCGCTTATTTCTCGGTGTTGATGAATTTGACCAATCTTACTGGGGGTCATCAACTGATGATTATGGCTCAACTCCACTCCTGTGACAACCCAATGGTTTTCATTTTTTCGGTGTACTGCATACACATGGGCCTTGCAGCCGGTACCCGGAAATGTGTCCCGTTTTCTTTGTCTTGTTGTCCCTTCGTCACTGATCCGAACGACCGGAGTTACATGCGGTGCTCCTCTATGACACTCAAATAGTCTTGCACAAATTTGATCTGTATTCGCCCGTTTTCTAGTCGTCTTAGTTCTAATACCGAAACCTATCGTTTTCGAATATGCTCTATAGTATGCTTCAACTTCGTCCAGTGCTTGAAAAACTTGACCAACGTAAGGTGGATCAGAACCTTCACAAAAATTATTTCCTCCAGTTGCATCCATATTTATACTGTAATCTAAAAAATAAAAATTATATCATTCTCAACAAGTCATAAATTTAAATAAAAGAAGAATAAAATTTATTTAAACCACCGTCTTTCGGGAAATTTGGTATAATGTAAAATTAGCAAAATAGCCCCCGATGAGCGGCAAATTACCGAAATGCCTCTGGGGGTTCATTATCACCAACGCCGCCGTCGTCGTGCCCACCTCGAGATCTGTATGTCAATTGCCCTAAATTAATCTTGTTGTTTATTTTTCAAAGTTGATTATCAAGCACTTGGCCATATTCGAATTTATCTTCTCTGCCATGTATAATCTGATGTTGTTGTTAATTTGGACGTTTGGCCATTATTTTGTCTTCTGAATTTGTTGATTATGAAGCATTTGGCCTAATTAAACCCTAAATTGAAGTAATTGAACCCTAATTAAATCCTAAATTGAATGCCCTAATCGAATCAAACCTTAAATTAAACTAATTGAACCCTAACTTGAATGCTCTAATCCAACCGAACCCTAAATTGAATCCCTAATTGAACCCTAAATTGAATGCCCTAATCCAACCAAACCCTAAATTGAACCCCCAATTGAACCCTAAATTACATGCCCTAATTCAACCGAACCCTAAATTGAATGCCCTAATCCGACCGAACCCTAAATTGAACTTATTGAACCCCTAATTGACCCCTAAATTGAATATCTCAATTGAACTGTCCCCTAAATTGAACCAATTGAACCCTAAATTGAAGTAATTAAACCCTAAATTGAATGCCCTAATCCGGGGTTGAACCCTAAATTGAACCCCTAATTGAACCCTAAATTGAATGCCCTAATCCAATTGAACCCTAAATTGAACCCTAAATCGAATGCCCTAATTCAACCGAACCCTAAATTGAACTAATAGAACCCCCTAATTGAACTCTAAATTGAAGTAATTGAATGCTAATTAAACCCTAAATTGAATGCCTTAATCGAATTGAACCCTAAATCAAACTAATTGAACCCCTAATTGAACCTTAAATTGAATGCCCTAATCCAACCGAACCCTAAATTGAACATATTGAACCCCCTAATTGAATGCCCCAATTCAATCGACCACTAAATTGAACTTTAATTTAACCCTAAATTGATGTAATCGAACCCTAATTGAACTACTTGAACCCCTAATTGAACTGAATCCTAAATTAAACTATTTGAACCCCTAATTGAACCCTAAATTGAATGCCCTAATCCAATCGATAGATGATTTTAGGTTGTTAATTAATGATTTTAGGTTATTAGCTATGCATTTGAAGTAAATGAGATTATTAATTGATGATTTTAGGTTGTTAATTGATGATTTTAGATTGTTAATTGTGCATTGAGCATTTGAGATATTGAGATTGTTGAAGGAGGATGGGACCCAATTGGATTAAATGTGTGATTTTTATTGCATTGAGCATTTGAGAATTGAGATTGTTGATGGAGGATGGGACCCAATTGGATTGAATGTGTGATTTTTATTAATTTTTATTGCATTGGGCATTTGAGAATTGAGAATTGAGATTGTTGAGGGAGGATGGGACCCAATTGGATTGAGATCCCCATTAGGTAGCACAGACATGGACACCACGTCCGATCGACGCTGACACCGAAACAACATATTTTAGCTTTATACCTGTGGACACCTCTTCAATAGGTGCCGGCACCTCTTCAATGGGTGTCCGGCACCGTGTCCGACTGTCCGGCAATTAAAAATAAATCAATGTCTTCGAACACCCTATATGAGGTGTCGAACATGTGTCCGGAGATGTTCGACACGTGTCCGGATGTGTCGATGAGGTGTCGAGGTGTCGGTAGGTCACGGACACCCCGTCCGATCGACACCGACACCGAAAAATGTTACATTTTTGCTTTATATGTGTGGACACCTCTTGAAGGGATGACGGACACTTGTCCCGCATTTAAAAAATAAATCAATGACTTCGGACGTGTCCGAAGGTGTCGGTACGTGTTGGTAGGTGTCGGACACGTGTCCGGAGGTGTCCAACATGTTTCCGGAGGTGTTCGACACGTTTCTGGATGTGTCGATGAGGTGTTGAGGTGTCGGTAGGTCATGGACACCGCGTCTGATCGACACCGACACCGAAATGTCACAATTTGGCTTTATACTTGTGGACACCTCTTCAAGAGGTGTTCGGCACCTCTTCAGGGGGTGATGGACACGACGTCCGGCATCTAAAAAATAAATCGATGTCTTCAGACGTGTCCAGAGATGTCGGACACCATACCGACACCCTATATGAGGTTTGGGAATTGAGATTGTTGACTGTGCATTGAGAATTTGAGAATTGAGATTGTTAACGGAGGATGTGACCCAATTGGATTGAGATATCTGTGAATTAGTTGAATGGATGGTTGTTGAATTTAGGTTAATTAGGTTAACGCGACATTTTTAGCACCTTTTAGAATCTCATCGTGGCTCCAGCACTGGCTATAATTAGCCCTAATTAGTCCCGATTAACCCTAATGAACCCAATTAACCCTAATTAGCTCTAATGAGCCTAATTAGTTTTAATTTACCCTAAGAACCCAATGAAAATTAAATTAGTTGTAATTACTCCAAATTGATCATAATTAACACTAATCAGTCCAAATTAAACCCTAATTACTCATATCTTGTAGACCCGTGATTAGATTAATTAAACCCTAAACCCTAAAACCTAACTAAACTCTGATTACGCACCTAAGTAATCGTAATTAAGCCTAATAACCCAATTAAGCCTAATTAGTCCTAATTAGGACTAATCAACACTACTCCGCACAATTAAACCCTAATTAGCTCAAAATAACCCTAATTAGTCCTAATCAACCTTAATTAGCTATAATTAGTCCAAGGTAGTCCTCATTAACACTAATTAGCCCTAACATAACCCAATTAATGCCTAATTAGCCCTAATTAGGACTAATCAACACGACTCCGCACAATAAAACCCAGCTATTGGCTCAAAATAACCTTAATTACTCCTAATCAACCCTAATTAGTTATAATTAGCCCAAGGTAATCCTCATTAACACTAATTAGCCCAGAGATTGTTCAGTTACTATAAAACCAGCATTCTTTATATTCGTTGTAGTTTTGCGAAGTCCATTGGCAACGAGATGGTTCAACTCGTTGCCAACGAATTCTATTTAAACTGGAATTGATAATATATGCAATAATCTTTCTGCAGTTTTGATATTTCGGAAAGATTCTTGCATATATTATCAATATCAGAACGCATGCATGCATAAAAACCCTTATTTCTCGTTCAAAGGTACTCATTACAAAGTAATGCTTTGTAATGAGCCTTTGGATGTCCAGTTTGGACAATTTGAAAAAGTTACGTGTTTATAAAACAATGTTTCAACTCATGCTCTGTGTTCTATGTCGTGAATATTTGGTACACGTTCTCACGTGTTTCTCCGGGTGCATACAGATCTGGTGTTCGAACATCCGTCAAACCTTGCAAGGCAAGGTTTGATGAATGTTAGAACACCTAATCGATGTCGTGTACTTAGAGAAATGCGAGGAGGTGCTGCCGATTTTTTCGCAGACATGTGACTAAGCATGAGTTATTTACTGTTTTATAAATATGTGCTTTTCTAAATGGAATAGGACCACTACCTATTAGAGAATGGAGGGGAAATACATAGACATGTTGTCACATTGGTGCATTCATATTTACATCGACCCTGCCTAATGATTAGTCATAATTGAAGGTGGTATACAGTACGATAATTTAGTCGTCATGTTGGTCGATCGAAGTTGGATGAAAAGGAAGAATGCTGACGATTTTGAGGATCGCGTTGGCAAATTTCTCGACTTCGCTTACGCGCATCCTGTACATGTTGACTTAATTATCTCATTTCTCGACTTCAAGACTTTGACTAAATTATCTCATTTCTTTCGAGATATATGTTCTTCTACGATCCGGGTGAGTAACATGGAAGTGCTTGAGAAGAACATTGTGGTGACGATTTGCAAGCTGGAAAAAATCTTCCCACCTTCGTTCTTTGATTCAATGGAGCATCTGCCTGTTCACTTGGCATATGAAGCTAATATGGGTGGACCCGTGCAATATCGGTGGATGTATCCCTTCGAGAGGTAATCTTTAAATTGTTACAGTTATTCATTTACACTTAATGCGACACCTGTTATCATTGATATTCCACCTAACTCGATTCGCTAAACTTCTAGGTTCATGTTTCATTTAAAGAACAAAGTCTGCAATAAGGCTCGGGTTGAGGGCTCAATTGCGGAGGCTTACGTAATGGAGGAACTTGTAAACTTTTGTAGTCAATATTTCGGGACTGATGTTAGTACAAGGTTAAATCAACTAGGCCGAAATGACCCCGGATTCGACACAAAATTGGAAGGGCAATTGTCAATATTCAAGCAGTCAGGTAGTCCGTTCGGCCGAACGTATACTCGATGGCTAACGGATGAAGAATACAGTGTTGCAACAATATATACCCTTCTAAATTGTGATGAAGTTTCAGCATTCGTTGAGTAAGTTAAAGTCTTAATTCACTTACATTGCTGTACATAATTGAAAGTGTGTGTTAAGCGAGTCAACTATATATATTGGTTTGCAGTGACTTCGATGCGGAATCTTTAATCACTGATCCCACTGGACTTGAATCTCATCGAAAATCACAATTTGTACAGTGGTTCAAAAGGCGTGTAAGATTGTTATCATTGATATTATGTGTTATATACAGTTATGTTGCCAATTAGTATACTGATTTATCCTTAATTTTTACCGTCATCTACAATAGGTTCAGTCAATGGATAGACCAGTGGCCTCCTGCTTGAAATTACTAGCTGAAGGGCCTAACAAACAAACATCCTGTTACGGAGGCTATATCATCAACGGGTTTAGGTTTAACGTAAAAGATGATGACCGAACAAAACAAACCCAAAACAGTGGAGTATTGGTCAACGGCGACTGTTATGCTGAGAATTGCATGGACTTTTACGGAGAGCTAGATGAGATTGTTGAGCTAACATATCTGGGTTCCCAAAACTGCCTGGTAATGTTCAAGTGTACGTGGTTCGATGTCACATGCAGTAGAGGAATCTTTGTTAGCTCTCAAGGGATTGTAGATGTCAATGTCAAGTCAAGACTTGCATCAGACGAGCCCTTTGTGTTTGCTAGTCAAGCTGTACAAGTCTTTTACGCGGAGGACGTCGCCAATCCCAAATCTCATTGGTATACAATTATTAAGTCCAAGAAATTGCCCGTGACATATGACAGTGAGCTAGACTCCTTTCAAGCCGACCAACCACCTGTCTTGTTCCCTGTTGAGGTCAACAACGAGGAGGACGATCTTCCTCTTCCAACAACACTTCATGTAGGAGAAGAAGTCGTAGATGATGACGCGGAAGATGTGGAAAGTGTTGGAGATGATGTGACTGAGTCTACTGATGAAGAGGATGAATTAGAAGATGAAGAGGACGACGAGGAAAGTGACGATGATGATGATGATTCTCAAACTGAAAATGATTGAGTTGTAATGTTGTAACAAGCCGGGGAAAAATGTAGTCACATTTTAGAACTTGGTTCATATTGATATGTTTTTGCACCTCTGTTCATATATATATATATATATATATATATATATATATATATATATATATATATATATATATATATATAGTGTCGATGATGATTTCAGTCAAATTATTATTTTTAATGTGTTCATGTATTTGTAATTTATCTATACGAAGTCAGATATGGATAGGATACGGGCTATTCGTGGCCGGGTTGGACGCCGAGCTGCTTCCTCCCTGGTGGGTCCCACCTCGTCATTGCCCACTGATGACGAGGCACAGAGTGATAGTGTACAGCAGATGGGGCCCCAGCTCCAGGCCCAGCCCCAGCCGTCGCCCCAGCTCGACGTAAATTCATCCCACACGCGCGTTGATTCTCCTTCTTCCGTGGGTTCTACCACAGGTATAGTTGATAACGGTGTTTAGTACATTTTTGCTAGCCTTATATTTAAAGTATATTTGAACTGTATTAATGTTGGTGTTTTGTAGGATCTCGACGAGGCCGTGGTCCGACACGCGGGGTACGCATCGACCCCCAGCGTAAACAGAGAGTTACGCTCACCCAGGAGGGCCTGTAAGTAAGAAAAATATCACATCATGCCTTATATTTAAAATTTTGGGGTGTTAATTTATATTTGAACTGTATTAATTTATTTATTTATTTACTTCTTTGGCAGGATCCTGGAGAATCAGGCGAGGACGAAGATCGGCGTTCTTGTGAAGGGCCGATTCTTCGAGCCACGCCTGTACTGGAAGGACTGGGATGCCGCTGCGAGGGAGTCCCTATGGGAGGAGTGGCTGGTACGGTGAAGTATTTTTTTCAGCGATAGTATTTGTTTAATTAGAGTTTGTTTTCTGTAGTTAATTTGTGTTATTGAATGCCTTACAGGAGGGGTTCACGTTTGACTCGCCTGAGCAGCAGGCACTGGGGCAGCAGGCCTTCTTTGCTTACATCTGCAAAAATTACCGCCGATGGCTCCACGACGCAAGGGACCGGGCGAAGAAGATGCTGCCCGAGGGTGCCCCAATGACGGAGATGACAAGATATCCCCCACATTGGATATCTCCGACTGTATGGACGGCGATGATAGATCGGTGGGCTGCGGATCCAGGTTGGGACGCCAAGAGTAAGTGCGGGGCTGAGAACAGACAGAACAGAGATCCGACGCACACGGGGGGGTCGGTGCCACACGACATCGTCCGACACAAGAATGCGGTCGAGCACCCGGATCTGGAGGACGATGAGGTCGTAGCTCTGACGTATAATCAGACGCACGTGCGGAAGAAGGACAAGGACGAGGCGCACCGAGCGGGCGACTATATTTCAGATATTGCCCGGCGGATCGATGTGAGTCAATTTGTTTAAGTTGTTAATTTTTTTTCTTTCTATCCTCAATGTCTGTTGCGTTAATTAATGCCCTAACATATCTTTATATCACTGTTTTTTGCAGGCCTCGTATGAACAGCTTAGGGGGTCCGAGGAGCAGTCCACACAGCCATCAGCGTCCACTAGTACGGGTGCGAGTACTGGGGCGTTGAAGCGATGGCTGGATACGCCGGAGGTCGTCAATCGGCCAAAAGGCCGCATACGCGGCCTGCCTAGTCGGACTGCTCGTGCCGTGATAGGAGCGTCTTCACCCCCCACTGCCCCTCCACAGACACTGGCTCCTCGGCATCCGTTGGACGACGAGGAGATCGTGTGCATTGCTACGGTGGTGTTGAGGATGATCAGGGAGCAGGATCAGCAGGGTACCGCAACTGGACATGCCGAGCCGGCCCCGAATAGCAGGATCCAGATCCAGGACTCAGCAACCCCTGATGAGCCCCTTCTCGTGCCCTGTCCCAGCTTCCCCCCCCCCCGGCCCCCGCGCCCGGCTTTCTCCCCTCCCCTAACCAGCTGTATCCGGTTCCCAGCTTGTACATAATGAGTCTTTTTTATGATTAATTTTACATATTTCTTTGTTTATTGATTATTGCGCATTGTTGTTGAGGATTGATTTTTTTATTACAGGTTTGGGCATTAGAAAAATAAAAAAAAATATATTTTAAAAAAATTTTGACTTTTGGCGACAGATTATATCCGTCGCTAAAAGTTTTTTATTACTATCCGTTTTTAGCGACAGATTATTCCGTCGCTAAATAAGACATTTAGCGATTGAATATTCCGTCGCTAAAATATTTATTTCGTCGCTAATTTAACAAAAAAAATAAATTAAAATACTTAAAATATAATTAGAAACGGATATTCCGTCGCTAATTAATAAATAAATCCGTTGCAAAAACTTAAATATTACACGACGGATTTAAAATTTTCGTCACCAAACTATTAGTAACGGATTTTTATACGAGGGACTTTTAGCAACGGTAAATCCGTCGCTAAAGCTTTTAGCGACGGATTTTCCTGTTGCTAAAAGCCTTTTTCTTGTAGTGAGCCCGGCCCTAGATGTTGGGCCTAGGGCCTGGGCTTGGATTGGGCCCAAATTTTCCCCCATTCTGGCCCAACCCGGCTCGTTTGACAGCAGCCTTGGCTCGTTTTGCTGAAGGCCCGATGAGCTTGGGTTGGGCCGGCCCATTTGACATCTCTAGCGTGAAGCAAACTATCAAATATTCAAACTATGTCACATTCGTGCATTTCACAAATAAGTGTCATCATAATCAAAAGAAACACATAAAATGCATAAAAATGAAAAATATTTCAAAATAATAAATATCGAACTGATTTCACATTTATTACATTTGTGAAAAATTGTACGATTACAAACGATAGTTAAAGATAATATTAAAAGAACAATCATACGGTTCTTTTTAAGTACTTTTTATACTACTATGTGATTGAGTTAAAGATGTCAAATGAATAAAAATTTTATTCATGTCTAGTTTATTGTATAGAGTGTGATAGAAGAGGCTGCAATGACTTAGGGTTAGGAAAAAAATTATGTTCTCTTACTTTATTTTTTTATTTTTTTTTTGCTTTTTAGATTATTGATGGAGTTCTAATTTTATAATATATTCAGGTAATTATAGTAATGCCAAAGTTCTAATAATTTCGTTTAGTTCATTAAGAGTATAAAGCACTTTTACATTCTGAATTATGAGCTGCAACATTTATTTTCACGATTACTAATATTTTTTATATTTAAAGTTGTTAAATGCTAGTAATCATATTTAAAGTTTGTTTAAGATAAATCATAGTAAAAGTTGAGTGCCGGTAAAGTTTGTGTTTTTCTTCATTACCATTGAAGATTTTATTTTGTTATTTTGAGGTTAATTTTGTGACACATCATCATGTTTGTTTTCGAGTCATTTTCCCTTCGAAGATTTTATTTTGTTATTTTGAGGTTAATTTTGTGACATATCATCAGGTTTATTTTCTCCATATTTTTCAAAATTATACATGCATCACGATTATTTACTTTGATTTATTACAAAAAAAATTCGTAGCTATTGTTGCCATAACTTTAGTTTACCTTTTTGAGTAAAATACAAATTCTATACTTTCTAAAACTCTACCTAATTAATGTATCAACATATTAGAACTTAATTTTAGCTATGAACACCTCAAAAATACTTTAAGATAAAGGCTAAAAAATATGAAAAAATGCATTTTAAAAATGAAGTCATATCACTTTGTAAACCAATTTTGAAAGATCTTAAGTTGAAAATTATTTATCTTTGATTTCATACATGACTTGGTGTTATGATTTCCAATTTAGAACTTGAGATCAATTTTACGACACATCATCGTATTTGTTTTCAAGTCCTTTTACCTTTTATCCATTTTTATCAAACTTTCACATGCATCGTGATTCTTTACTTTGATTTATTATTAAAAATTCATAGTTGTTGTTACCATAATTTTAGTTATCTTATATCAGTAGAAAACCAATTCTGCACATTCTAAAACTCTACAATTACCGTATCAATATATTAGGACTTAGTTTTGACTATTAACACCTCAAAAAAAAAACTTCAAGATAACAAAAGACACACTCAAAAATGTAAAAAAAATGTAAAATAGTTTTAAAAATTAAGTCATATCAATTTGTAAATTATATTCAAAAGATCTTGATTTGTGAATTATTTATCTTTGATTTCATACATGATTTTCGTATTTTATGTTTGTGAGATTTTATTTTATTTTAAAAGTACTTCTGAGGTGTTAGTAACGAAAGTTAAGACCTTATATATTGGTATATTGAATAGGTTGAATTATATGTTGGTTTCCTATTCTTATAAAGTTTATTAAAGTTATGCAAATGATATCTGCGAATATTTCAATAATAAACCATAGTAAAGAGTCATGATGCATGTGTGACTTCAGTAAGTAGAGGTTTTTAAAGTACTTTTGAGGTGTTAGTAGTGAAAATTAAGACCTTATATCTTAGTATAATGAATATGTAGAGTTTTAAAAGGTGCAGAATTGATGTTCTACTCTTCTAAAGTTTAGTGAAATTATGCCAATAATACCTGTAAATTTTGTAATAATAATATAGTAAGAGTCGTGATGCATGTATGAATTTAATAAGTAGAAGTTTTTAAAATACTTTAGAGGTGTTAGTATTGATAATTAAAATCTTATATGTTAGCATATTGAATAGATAGATTTTTAAAACTGCATAATCAATTTTTTACTCTTATAAAGTTTAGTAAAATTATATCAATAATGCCTGCAAATTTTCTAATAATAAGTTATAGTAAACAGTCATAATGCATGTGTGACTTTAATAAGTAGAGATTTTTAAAGTATTTTTTAGGTGTTAGTATTGAAAATGAAGACCTTATATGTAAGTATATTGAATAGGTAGAGTTTTAAAAGATGCATAATTATTTTTTTACTCTTATAAAGTTTAGTAAAATTATGTCAATATAACCTGTGAATTTTTTAATAAAAAATTATGGTAAAGAGTTATGGTGCATGTGTGTATCTAATAAATAGAAGTGAAAAGGGAAAATGATATCAAAACAAAGAGTCATGTCCATATGTGTCTCTAATAAGTAGAAGTGAAAAAGGAATGCGTTATGAAAACAATTAAAAGGTGCATAATTAATTTTATACTCTTATAATGTTTAGTAAAATTATACTAAAAATACCTACAAATTTTTAATAATAATTAATAGTAAAGAGTCATGATGCATATGTGATTCAATAAGTAGAGGTTTTTAAAGTATTTTTGAGGTGTTAATTAAAAATGAGGGCCTTATATGTAAGTATATTGAATAGGTAGAGTTTTAGAAAGTGCATAATTAGTTTTCTAATCTTGTAAAGCTTACTAAAATTATGTCAATAATACCTGCGAATTTTTTAATAATAAATTATAGTAAAGAGTTATGGTGCACGTGTCTCTAATAAGTAGAAGTGAAAAGAGAGTGTGATATTAAAACAAAGAGTTATGGTGCATGTGTTTCTCTAATAAATAGAAGTGAAAAAGAAATGTGATATGAAAACAAACATGATGACGTGTCGCATAAGTAAAAGGCGATGACGTGTCACAAAATTGAAAGGGGTAAAAAGGAAAAGACCACTAAAAAAAGCTTATGTGTTGCCTCGACAACGCACAACGTTTCGCCTATTATATATTTATACTAGTACAGTAACCCGGGCAAGGCCCGGGTCAATATAGGTAATGACTTATGTATCCGTACGTTTGAGCGTCAGTGTATTTTGGTAGAGTTAAGGTTGGTTATTTAGACGTTATGTCAATCATTTTGAACTAAGCTTTATTTATATTCGCGTGAAGCGAACCACCAAATTCAAAGTGTTTCACATTCATACATTTCATATATAAGTATCATTATTAAAAAGAAACTTAAAAAAAATAAAAAATAATGAAAAATATTCCAAAATAGTAAATATCAAACTAATTTCACATTATTACTTTTTTGAAATATCGTAAAATTACAAACAATAGTTAAAGATAATATTAAAAGAATGATCATACGGTTCTTTTTAAGTAATTATTATACTACTACACGATTGAGTAAAAGATATGTCAAATGAATAAAAATTTTGTCCACGTCTAGTTTAATATATAAACTATGATAAAAGGGGCTGCAATCACTTAGGGTTAAAAAAAAATTATGTTCACTTCCTTTATTTTTTTTGCTTTGTAGATTATAGATTGAGTTCTAATTTTATAATATATTCGGGTGATTATTGTAATGCCTAAGTTCTAATAATTTCATTTGGTTCATTAAGTGTATAAAGATTTATTACATCCTAAATTATGAGCTACAACATTTTTTTTTAACGATTACTAATGTTTTTCATATTTAAAGTTTGTTTAAGTGCTCGTAATCATATTTTGAAGTTTATTTAAGATAATCGTAGTAAAAAGTTAAGTGCTAGTAAAGTTTGTGCTCTTCTCCATTAACTTTGAAGATTTTATTTTATTATTTTGAGGTCAATTTTTTGACACATCATCATGTTTATTTTCGAGTCCTTTTCATTTTTTATCCATATTTATCAAAATCATACATGCATCGTGATTATTTACTTTGATTTATTACAAAAACAATTCGTAGCTACTGTTGTCATAATTTTAGTTTACCTTTTATAAGTAAAAATTCAATTCTATACTTTCTAAAATTCCACCTAATCAATGTATCAACATATTAGGAGTTATTTTTAACTATTAACATCTCAAAAATAGTTTAAGATAACAAAATAAAGACTAAAAAATATGAAAAAAAAATATAAAATATTTTAAAATTTAAGTCATATCACTTTGTAAACTAATTTTGAAGATCTTAATTTATAAATTATTTATCTTTGATTTCATACATGATTTGGTGTATATGTTTTCCAATTTAGAGTTTGATGTTAATTTTGCGACACATCATCATGTTTATTTTCAATCATTTTTCTTTTTTATCAAACTTACACATGCATTGTGATTCTTTACTTTGATTTATTATTAGAAATTTGAAGTTGTTGTTGTCATAATTTTAGTTTATCTTAAATGAGTAGAAAACTAATTCCACACCTTCTAAAACTCTACAATCAATGTATCAATAAATTAGGATTTAGTTTTGACTATTAACACTACAAAAACACTTTAAGATAACAAAAGAAACACTCAAAAATATAAAAAATAAAATAAAATAGTTTTAAAACTTAGGTCATATCACCTTGTAAATTATATTTAAAAGATCTTGATTTGTGAACTATTTATCTTTGATTTCATGTCTGATTTTCGTATTTTACATTTGTGAGATCTTTTATTTTAAAAGTATTTTTGAGGTGTTAGTAGTGAAAGTTAAGACCTTACATGTTGGTATATTGAATAAGCAGAGTTTTAGAAGGTGCAGAATTAATTTTCTATTCTTATAAAGTTTATTAAAATTATGCCAATAATACTTGTAAAATTTTCAATAATAAACTATAGTAAAGAGTCGTGATGCATGTGCGACTTTAGTAAGTGGAGGTTTTTAAAGCACTTTGTGGTGTTACTAGTGAAAATAAAGACCTTATATGTTAGTATAATGAATGGGTAGAGTTTTAGAAGGGACAGAATAGATTTTCACTTTTATAAAGTTTAGTGAAATTATGTCGGTAATACTTGCAATTTTTTTAATTATAATTAAAGTATGAGTCATGATACATGTATGACTTTAATAAGCAGAGGTTTTTAAACTACTTTAGTGAAAATTAAGACCTTATATATTAGTATATTGAATATGTAGAGTTTTAAAAGGTACAGAACTGATTTTCTACTCTTATAAAGTTTAATAAATTATGTCAATAATACCTGTAAATTTTATAATAAAAATTTATAGTAAAGAGTCATGATGCATGTGTGACTCTGATAAGTAGATATTTTTAAAGTATTTTTGAGGTGTTAGTATTGAAAATTAAGACATTATATGTAAGTATATTGAATAAGTAGAGTTTTAGAAGATGCATGTGTATAAAGAGTTATGGTGCATGTGTCTCTCATAAGTAGAATGGAAAGAAGAATGTGATATCAAAATAAAGAGTCATGGTGCATGTGCGTCTCTAATAAGTAGAATAGAAAGGAGAATGTGATATAAAAATAATTAAGGTGTATAAAGTTTTGTAAAATTATGCCAGTAATACCTACAAATTTTTAATAATAAGTTATAGTAAAGAGTCATTATGCATGTGTGACTTTAATAATTAGAGGTTTTTTTAAGTATTTTTGAGGCATTAGTATTGAAAATTAAGACCTTATATCTAAGTACATTGAATAGGTAGAGTTTTAAAAGGTACAAAATTAGTTTTCTACTCTTATAAAGTTTAGTAAAATTATGTCAATAATACCTGCAAATTTTTTAATAATAAATTATAGTAAAGAGTTATGCTGCATGTGTGTCTCTAATAAGTAAAAGGGAATGTGATATCAAAATAAAGAGTGATAGTGCATGTGTGTCTCTAATAAATAGAAGTGAAAAGGAAATGTGATATCAAAATAAACACGATGACGTGTCGTATAAGTAAACGGCGATGACGTATCGTAAAATTAAAAGGGGTAAAAAGGGAAGAGAACGCTAAAAAAAAGTTTATGTGTCACCTCCATAATGCACAACGCTTTGTCTATTATATATTTATATGATATGATTACTAGTCCAGTAACCAGGGCAAGGCCCGGGTCGGTTATAGGTAACAACTTATATATTCGTACATTTGAGTGTCAGTATATTTTGGTAGAGTTAAGTTTAGTTATTTAGGCGTTATGTCGATGATTTTGAACTAAGCTTTATTCATATTTGCGTGAAGCAAACCATCAAATTCAAAATATGTTACGTTCATGCATTTCACATATAAGTATCATCAACAAAAAGAAACTTAAAAAAATATATAAAAACAAAAAAATGTTCCAAAATAGTAAATATCGTACTGATTTCACATTTTTTTACTCTTAGAAATATCGTACGATTACTAACGATGGTTAAAGATAATATTAAAAGAGCGATCATACGGTTCTTTTTAAGTAATTATTATACTGATATGTGATTGAATAAAAGATATCTCAAATGAATAAAAAATTTGTTTACGTCTAGTTTATTGAATAAACTGTGATAGACGGGGCTGCATGGCTTCAGGTTAAAAAATTCTTTTTTATGTTCATTTACTTTATTTTGCTGCGTTAATTATAGTTTGTGTTCTAATTTTATAATATATTCGGGTGATTATAATAATGCCTAAATTCCAATAATTTCATTTGGTTCATTAAGAGTATAAAGTACTTTTACATCTTGAATTATGAGCTACAATATTTTTTTTAACGATTACTAATATTTTTCATATTTAAAGTTTGTTTAGGTGCTAGTAATCATATTTAAAGTTTGTTTAAGATAAATCGTAGTAAAAAGTTAAGTGCTATTAAAGTTTGTGCTTTTCTTCGTTACCTTTGAAGATTTTATTTTATTATTTTGAGGTCAATTTTGTGAGACATCATGATATTTATTTTCGAGTCCTTTTTTTATTTTTATCCATATTTGTCAAAATTATGCATGCATCATGATTATTTACTTTGATTTATTATTAAAAAATTCGTAGCTATTGTTGCCATAATTTAGTCTACCTTTTATGAGTAAAAAATCAATTATATACTTTCTAAAATTCTACTTAATCAATGTACTAATATATTAGGATTTTATTTTAACTATTAACACCTCAAAATACTTTAACATAACAAAATAAAGACCGGAAAATATGAAACAAAATGTAAAATAATTTCAAAATTAAGTCATATCACTTTGCAAACTAATTTTGAAGGATCTTAATTTGTAAATTATTTATCTTTGATTTTATACATGATTTGGTGTATATGATTTTCAATTTAGAATCTGAGGTTAATTTGGCGACACATCATCATGTTTATTTTCAAGTCCTTTTTTTATTAATCCATATTTATCAAACTTACACATGCATTGTGATTCTTTACTTTGATTTATTATTAGAAATTCAAAGTTGTTGTTGTCATCATTTTAGTTTACCTCATATAAGTAAAAAACTTTTATACTTACTAAAACTCTACAATCAATATATTAGGATTTAGTTTTGACTATTAACACCGACAAAAAAAAACTTTAAGATAACAAAAGAAACACTCAAAAATATTTAAAAAATGCAAAATTGTTTTAAAATTTAAGTCATACTCCCTTCGTCCCTAAAAAACTGATCATATTTCTTTTTTGGGCAGTCCCACAAAAATTGATCACTTTCAAATTATGAAAGATTCTACAAGTATTTTTATATATTTATAATTTTTATACTATTTCTCTCACCACATTTAATTCTCTACCAACTCATTTTCTCTCTCCTGGCCCACCACTTTATATTTTTTTATTTTATTTCTCTCTCCACATTTAATACTCTACCAACCAATTTTCTCTCTCATGGCCCACTATCTTCCCTCATCTCCCTAAATGATAAAATGAGAAAGACACACAATATATAACTTAAATCCTTAATATACGTGCAAAGTCAAATGGATCACTCTTTTAGGGACGGAAGGAGTATCACTTTGTAAATTATATTCAAACATTCTTGATTTGTAAATTATTTATCTTTGATTTCAAACATGAGTTTCGTATTTTACATTTGTGAGATTTTTATTTTATTTTAAAAGCACTTTTGAGGTGTTAGCAATGAAAGTTAAGACCTTATATATTGGTATATTGAATAAGTAGAGTTTTAGAAGGTATAGAATTGATTTTTCTATTCTTATAAAAATTTATTAAAATTATGCCAATAATTTTTGCAAATTTTTTAATAATAAACTATAGTAAAGTATAATGATACATGTGTGACTTTAGTAAGTAAAGGTTTTTAAAGTACTTTGAGGTGTTAGTAGTGAAAATTAAAACCTTATATGTTAGTACAATGAGTAGGTAGAGTTTTAGAAGGTGCAAAATTGATTTTCTACTCTTATAAAGTTTAGTAAAATTATGTCAATAATACTTGCAAATTTTTTAATAATAATTATAGCAAGAGTCATGGTGCATGTATGACTTTAACAAGTAGTGGTTTTAAAGTACTTTTGTGGTGAAAATTAAAATATTATATGTTAGTATATTGAATAGGTAGAGTTTTAAAAGGTGCATAATCGATTTCTACTCTTATAAAGTTAGTAAAATTATGCCAATAATACCTGTAAAATTTTTATAATAAGTTATAACAAAGAATCGTGATGGATGTGTGACTTTAATAATTAGAGTTTTTAAAAGTATTTTTGAGATGTTAGTATTGAAAGTTAAGACCTTGTATGTAAGTATATTGAATAGGTAGAGTTTTAGAATGTGCATAATTAGTTTTTTACTCTTGTAAAGCTTAGTAAAATTATGTCAATAATACCTGCAAATTTTTTAATTGTAAATTATAGTAAAGGGTGATGGTGCATGTGCGTCTCTAATAAGTAGGATGTGATATCAAAACAAAAAGTCATGGTGTATATGTGTCTCTAATAAGTAGAACTGAAAAAGGAATGTGATATAAAAACAATAAAAAGGTGTAGAATCGATTTTTTTATTCCTTTAAAAGATTAGTAAAATTATGTCAATAATACCTGTAAATTTTTTTATAATGAATTATAGTAAAGAGTTATGGTGCATGTGTGTCTTTAATAAGTAGAAGTGAACAGGGGAATGTGAGTGTCTCTAATAAGTAGAAGTGAAAGAAATGTGATATGAGAAAAAACAAGATGACGTGTTGTATAAGTAAAAGGCAATGACGTGTCGCAAAGTTAAAAAGGGTAAAAAAAGAAAAAAAAAACACTAAAAAAAAGTTTATGTGTAACCTCCGTAATGCACAACGCTTTGTCTACTATATATATAAATAAATAAATATATATATATATATAGTGAGAGAGAGAGAGAGAGAGAGAGAGAGGGATTGGCGAATTCTGAGTTTTGTACTCATGCTCTATCCTTTGTTGTACTTATCATAAAGTTATTGTTTTTTAAGTGTTACCGAATAGAGTCATGTTAAATTGATTGGAGTTTTGATTTTTCAGCGGCGGAAAGATTCCGTCAACCCTTTGGCCCAAATTACGAGTCCAACTAAATGTGTACAACCTCGTCACAACAAGTAAAGCTTGCATCCCATGCATAATCTGCCACGAATATAATCTGATGTCACCTAGGGGTAGTACTAAAAGGCATTTAACAAAAAAAGGGGCTCGTGTAGTTTGTAGAATTTCACACAAAACAGGTACTTCTCGACTTCTCGTGCTTCTTTCCATGTTAGGCCACGCTCCTTAGAGGTATTACTTGCCCTATGACTCCTCCCGGTGCCCTTCCAACCTAGAAATGGGTCCTCTGATGTTAAAGGTATTGTATCAGGTGTGATGGCTTTTTTGTTAAAAAAAAATTAAAATATATTTTGCCATGACAAAGCAATTCGTGACTTCTCTTTGACTATTGTCGTTGAAAGTACTTTTGGCGACCAACATCTGACAAAATTGGTATGTCATATCTCAGGAGATCTTGAGCATTCTAACCTTAGCCTTAAAGTACCTGAAGTATTAGGTACGACGCAAACAGATGTTAACATATGAGCCACTAGTTGTTAGCACTCTTGTCACTCATTCTAACTCACAACGTTTTATCATCTTCTGGCCACTTTGTTGGTATCGCTCTCCACCCAACTAGGGCTGTATACAAATCGAGTTCGAGCCGAACAGAAGCATGTTCAAACTCGTTTGTTTAGTTTCAGGCCACGTTCGTGTTTGTGTTTGTGTTCGTGTTTGTGTTCATTTAATATTTAAAATTCTGTTCGAACTCGTTCGTGGTTCATTTCATTAAACTCGTGTTCGGCTCGAGTTCGTTCGTTTATTCATACGAACCGAACTCGAACTTGGAAACTCGTTTCTCGTTCAAAATAATTATTTTCAAACCAGAATTACACCTTATTTGATCCAATTATCTAATTGATTTTAAGGCTTTCAAGTTTAAACTAATTTATACTATAATTAAGTTATATGACTTTTGAATTTGGAATATATTATAATTAAGTTATTATCCAGACGAGTTGTTTACGAACACATTCATGAACACTTTGGAATATTCATGCTCGACTCGTTTAATAAACAAGCTTTAATATTTTGTTCATGTTCGGTTCGTATATATTATACAAACGAACATGAACGAATTCTTTGGAGAACGAACTTCGAGCAGTTCATGAACAACTCGATTCATTTGCAGCCCTACACCCAACATGTCTAGATCCTGGCGAAAACAAGTGATTCTACTTCTGCTTAAGAGGCATACCGACGAGCATGGGGGACGTAGTAAAATTTGAAGGCTTGCACGACCAGCTAATTTCAGCAACAATAACTCTTGCATTTTCTGTGAAACATAGCAAAGATACTGCAAGTTGTTCATCAGTTTGACCTCCTCTTTTTAGCTGTTAGAAAATCATTTAGAGGAAGAATCATGGTTAACAATCGTCATTCCAAGATGATACATAAAGGTATTTACACTAAAACCATGAAAAATTGCAATCTCATTTAAAATTCTAAAACATGGTTTAAAATTTCACTAGTAACATTAACTTTACTTACAGTGATAACTTTTATATATAAGTAATATCCTTTTTATTTATTTTTTTGTCATAATGATAGAAAATATAGACATATAAAGAAAACCGTACAACAATCAAGTTAAACTAAACTCATAACAATCCAAGAAATAAACACACATAAACCAATGACATTCCATCCTGTAGGCACCACCAAAATAGGGTAATAGCACACAAAGAATAGATAAAATCATTTAAGAAGCCAACAATTTGGCATGCCAACAACAAGACAACCAACAATAGTAATAAGATAATAATGATAACTAATAACTAACAAAGAGACAAACCAAACAAAACTGAAGCAGGTCAACATCGCTCTGCTAGGGCAAATCCACGGCCCACGTGTACCCGACACCTGTCAATGCCAAGGCCATGTGGCTCGACCCCTGCACAGCCCATGCCCACACCAGTGCTCGTCACGACGATGGCTTGCAGCGCTGGAAGCCACTTTAATCGCCATTCCACCACCCCGCCGTCAAGCACTACCGGACACCAATAGCAATTGGAATCTGCCCCGCACAACCAGCTGTACAAGTCCACCACCACACTAGACATCAAAAGCAACCTACAGGAGACCACCACAATTTCGTCCATCCACCCCACCAACCATTATCCAGCAACACCACAAGAGTCGCAACAATAACCACCACAACCACCAAATTCGAACCCTATAAACCTTGGGGAACAAGGGACATGGGGATCAACTAGGGAAAAATAACCCTAGAATCAAAAGCCCTTGAACCGGACTAAATAAACCTTCTACCACACATGGCGCCACCATGCCCACCACTCCCACAGGGGGATAAACCTATACCCTCAGACCACCCTCCGCTATGCACCCAACAAAACTCGGACATCCTTGCTTATCAAACACACATCCATGTTCCAATGTCCATCAGAGAGACCATTCCACACCCTCTGGCAATGGATTCAACGCGTACAGCGAAGTTCAGTCACCAGAATTTAGCCATTAGAATCCTAATTGAACATAACCCACACAACAAAGAAGGGAACCTACTCTACCACATCACCACCCACCAAGGGAACCAGCATTGGTGATGGAGGACGGAAGACTCCTATTCATAAAGAGATTTTTTTCGCTTTCATTGCTTAACAAATTAGTTGGGGGATATAGTTGAATGCTAAAAGCACCCACTTTTTAGGGTCTGTTCGACAGAAACTTTTTTTTTTTGGTTTTCAGTTTTTAAAGAGTAATTTAATTTTATTTTTTTACAAAAACAAGTAGGTGTTTGATAACCCTTTTTTTTAGTTTCTTTTTTTTTTGTGTTTGGTAACCCTTTTTATTTTGACTTTTTTTTTGGTGGTTTGCGGTGGTGGGGCGTAGCGGTGGTCGACGGTGGTGCTGGCCGGCGTTGGTCGCCGGCAGGCACCGACAGTGGCTGCCGGCGGTGGTGGCAGGAGGTGGCTGTCGCCCGGTGGTGGCTGCTAGCGGCTGGAGGTGGTGGCTGCCGACGGTGGTGGCCGGTGGCGGCTGCCGCCCTGTGGTGGTTGCCGGCGGCCGAAGGTGGCTGTCGGGCTGCGATGGCTGCCGGCGGTTGCAGCCCGATGGTGGTTGTTGGCAACCGGAGGTGGCTGTCGGGCGACCGTGGCTATCGAAGGTGACTGCCGGTGGTGGTGGCCGGAGGTGGCTGCAGCCCGGTGGTGGTTGCCTGCAGCCGAGGTGGCTGTCGGGCGGCGGTGGTGGCCGAAGGCCACCTCTGGCCAGCGGTGGTGGCTGCCGGCGGCCGGAGGTGGTTGTCGGTGGCTACCAGCGTTGGGTGAGTTGTGGTAGTTGTGGTGGAGGTCTCAAAAAAAAAATTAAGTGAAAACAAAAAGAGTTTTTTCCTCTTTTTTTTTTACTCTACAATTTAAAAAGCCACTTTTTAAATTGAAAAAAAAAGTGTTACAAAACACTCCGATTTTTTCCAATTTTTTAAACTGAAAAAAAAAAGAGCAAAAAAAACCGTGTCAAACGGCCCCTTAATACATGTATTTGGATTTGGTTGGTAGCTTTTATGCCTTCCAAACCTTTAATTTTATTTACTTGAATTCTTAGAATTTTAATACGAAGCTAAATATGTGGTAAGTGTTGATTGATCTGAAAAAAAAATGTCCAATCCCTGAATCTAAACATCCAATCCCATGACCTTCATTCTCCCACTTCATAATTAACTACATACCTTCACGTGATTTTTGCGCAGGGGGGGGGGGGGGGAGTGCTCTGTGAATTGAATCCTTAGTTCCCGCTAAAAAGGATAAAGAAAGGTTGTTGGTTCGCATAATACTAGGCAAGGATTGTGTTTTTGACACCATATTATATTGTTCTATACCCTCTTTTCACAATATCTTTTCTCACTAAAGAATTAATATTTGTGGTTAATACGCTTCTTCGGAAAATGATGAAGGTACGTAAAAGAACATAGGGTTCAAGGAATCGTCTCTCTCGAAAAGTACATTATCTATGCAAGAGTTATGTATCAGTTCTTTTGTAACACCCCAAATCCGAATATATTTTTAAAGGGTTAAATTAAAAATTTTAGCGATGAATTTTTTTAGTTAAACACCAATATTTTTAAGTAGCGACATCTAGCGACCAAAAAAAACCATCAGTTATAATTTAGGGATCACAATTCCAAGAGATATCATTAAGCTACTTAGTTAGCATTGACATGTAACTTAGCAACGAATTATTATTATTATTTTCTTCTTAGCATCTATACTTTTAGCGACGAATAAGGAAGTGGAGTAGCGGATCAGCAATTAATAAGTTTCCTAGCACATAAGTTATTGTAAATATTTTATCTTGGACCACTTCGCAACAATAAAAGGTTCGGATAAATTTAGAATAACTAACAAAAGTATAAGGGGGGTTTTGGCCATTTTTCTTTTAGGGTTTTGCTTATATATACACACCTAAGATGCCACGGCCGACCCAAATTCTCCTCCCATACATTCTATAAACGGTTGAGGCGCAGAGAGAGAGAGAACGGAACGAAGGCGAATGAGGAAGCAATTTAAGAGATTTTCGGTAAGTATTCAAGCCTTCTCTCTCTATTTTTTTTAATGGGTTACGGCAGTAGCGAGAGTATGGCTGCCATGGCAGCCGTGGCTACCTAGATCTAGTGAGTGTTATGGTAGTGAAGGTGGGTGTGTGACGGGTAAGGGCTGCCGTGGTGCTTATGGGTGAAGAGGGTTTCTGCCGTGAGAGAAATTGGAGTGAAGAGGGATGGCTGAGGTAAAGGCAGCCGTGAGTGGGTTCATGTGCATTGTGTGTTTATGTGTGAATGTTTGGGTAAGAAAAGACCCATTTTTGGCAATGGAGGTGAGAAGACTGTGTGCCTGGGTTTAGAGAGAGAGAGAGGACCATGGGCTGTCGTGAGTAGCTACTCCGGCGCAGCCACGGTTTCATCAAGGGGAGCATATGGATAGCCATTGAGAAGTGAAGGAGAAGCTGCTGTAGTGAATATATGTGACGTGAAATGGGTATTGCATATGTCTTAAGTGTATTGTATGCATGTGTATGTATAGTATGTATATAAGAGTGGGAAAGGTGAGTTTTTTACTATATATATGTGGGTATTGGGAAGTATGAGTGTGTGTTTAGGTTTGTGTTGTTAGGTGTGTCTTTGCATGTACTGTGTGTGTGCATGTGGGAAATGGGTGGTGGTGCAGCCGTGTAGTGAGGTGCTGTGAAGTGCATGTGTGCATGGGATGGGATGTGTTGTGGGTGTGAGTGTGTACAAGTGTGTTGTTGTGTGGGTTTGTTAGATGGCATGAAATGGGTATTGAAAATGGGAGGAAGCAGATGTGTTTGTGTCAATAAGTGTCTGTATTACATGTGAGTGTGGTGCTGTGTATAATGAGAAGAGGAAGAGGGAACTTTAATGGATAAGTGCGTATCGAGTAAATTGGGTTAGCATTAAGTTCGATATGTGCATAAATTAGCGCACGATTATCGTTAACATCTGAAACTTTACAGTGTAGTACGTTAGATCATATTAAAATTCGTGGAGAAATTTTATAATTTTCTAAAATTGTATGCATTTTTAATATTTTTGGCAAGTTCAAACTTATAAATATCTTTTGAGCCATTAGACCCATGAAAATATTTTGAAAAAATTTGAGTAATGTTTTTATTGTATAAATAAGACCTTTGAATTTGATGATTTTTGGAGTTGTTTTGCTACAGTTTTCGTATTGCATTGATTTTAGCAAATTAAAAATTTTAAAAATAGTTCTGATATCTTTTTATTCTAATTTTTATACACATTCTAAAGGTGTTACAAAAAAATTGGGACTATATTTTCAGCTAAAAGCAATTTTGGCAATTTATGGGTTTTAGTGTATTTAAAGAAATTATTTTTAATTCAAAAATATTCAAAATTTCAAAAAAAAATCATATTTTGACTTTTATTAATGTCTTAAACTATAAAAGTGTTTTATTGAAATTTATTTTGACTTTCGGGATATCGTTAAGTATTTAGTAGAATACAGGATTTTCGGTTCGCTAGGTTGGTCGTGTGCGGAACTCGCTTCGAGTCACGCAATTTCGAGATTAGAAGTGAGCACGTGGTTGGTAGTTGATATTAGGGTTTATAGTATATTAAACATAGATTGTGTTCTAGGAAATAAATTGTTAATTTAGGTTGATTCAAAGGATTATTGATCGAGGTTGTGTAGCATTGCTTAACTTGGATCGAGGTAAGGATTTTTTCTCCGAACCCTACTTCATTGCTCTAAATTAAAATATTTTATTATGACAGTTCTATGAGCTACATTGATTTGATTTTATGTGTAATATAAAAGATGTTTTGAAACTGTCCATGAAACCCTAAAAAATTGAGCCTGATAGCGTTCGTTTGAAATTCCTTATTCTCATCTGTTTATTTCAATCATTGTAAAATATTTTGACTTGTGTTTAAATTCCTTAAATATTTTCAAATACATTTATCGCTTCTCAATGTTGATATGAGTTAGCAAACCTGAGAGTTATAAGGATGGTCTGTACTGTTGGAGTTATAAGGATGGTCTGTTGGTTGGGTTAAACTAGTACCTAGATGGACTAGTCATTGTACATATGGATATGTAAATCGTATTGAGTATTGCCAGGGTGGGTTTGCTACATCATACTGCTTATGTTCAATGTCTCCTGTTTATGTTTTATTACACTTGAACTGTTTTGAAATAACTATTGATTTAAGGGATTGAGTTGATTACTTGTCCCTATGTCTAAATCAAAGTGCATTGTTTCGTTTATAAATCCATTTAAAAGTTGTTAGTTGACTTCAATATAAAATCGTCTTAATCGTTTTGTTTGTTTAAATCCTTGATCAACCTTACTGGGGTCTCGAAAGCTCACTCTTCTTTGACTTCCTCTCCGCAGGTGATCATCAGCATTAGGATATTTGGAGTGATTAGAGAATGATAAGAAGTCGCTGGAAATTTTATGATATCTTTTAGTTAAGCCCTTGAGAGGGAAAGTAATGTTTAACTTAGTTTTACGATCATTTAATTTTAGTGTTATTTAAGAAGAAAAAAATGTGATTGAGTTTTTGAGTTATTGTAGAAGCTCTGATACACATCAGGGCTTTCTTATCAAATTAAATGATGAAGTAATTGATCGATTGATTGTTTAACATTCTGAAAATTTCGGGATGCTACATCTTATAGTGGCAAGTTGAAAAATTCATCATAATCCATTTCTTTTGGCAGCAGATACCGAACAGTGTCATAAATAAAGGTGATTTAGAGATCCTTTTTCTACCATTGCCATTGGGCTGGGGTTGGTAAGTGGCCACTCAGAGCAACTTTCCTTTTGGTTTCTGAGGATAATCAAAGTAAACACGAGCTAGACTTCGTAGCCTCACTCGTTTTAGTAGTGGCCATTGACAAAACTAACAATATCCAAGAGCAAAACGAAAATGTTGTCCCACGCTTTTGGTCGATAAAATATACTTTACATATCCTCTCAACCACCGGCATAGCAGCCACTTCCTAGTTAATTGGAAAAACAATTATTAGCACCAAGAATAAAAAAAATAAAAATAAAAAAGAATGTTTCCTTAGAAACAAGAAAGGAGAAGTTATAAATTAAGTTTTAGTACGAGTCTATGACAAGGGTTACATATGCTTTCTGATGCAGACAACACAAATGACATTGTTTTAGAAGTCAACCTTGGACACCTTAACTAATTGAATTACGTTGTTTGAAAATTCCGTCTTAGATAACTTACCGAGGGATCGCTATGAATTATACTATGTAAATGTTTTGTTGCACTTATAGTTGCACGCATTTATCTTTTTTGTCGCGTTTTGAGGTAAAAATAAGCAGCAGACTTAAAAGTATCATTAAAATCCACCACTAAAGGTGTTAGGGAAGGTCTTCTAACCGTATTAGCTACGACTTATTTAAGAAAAATGGACTGATTTTTAGTATGATAGAACTTTGGTTAATCAGCCTTCTCTCCTGTATTTTCCTTCTCAATACGAAAAAAATCTGTCAGAAATTCACTTCGTTCCTCTCCTGTATTTTCCATTTTTCTTCTTTATCAGACCTGAGGAACATAATCTTGGCTGATGGTATATGTTTGGTTCTGCTCTTTGTTTGTGAATGTTGAGCAAATCCACTGACTCCACTAACTACTTGTTTTAATGCCACAGAAGTGAGGGACAAGAGAAAAAATTTTAATCGAGTACAAGTGGAAGAAACTAAATTTTTTATTAAAATTCAAACCTTTTGAACTCTACTAACTAAATCCACGTGCTTTATACAGGCGCAGTATTTTATATACCAACCGTTGACCATAGTGTAATGCAAAACAATTATAACTCAAAGGAGTCAAAGCATACAAACCTATAAGCAAAAAAAATGCAATGTTCAGCTAGTTAAAGTACACAAACCTGTAAGCAAAAGCAATCAAAGTATAAATACCTAGAAATGGTTAAAAAGTCTTGTTTGCAGGCTGTAGAAAGAGATGGAAATGTCACATAAATGTAGCCACGGTCCCTTTAATTGCACATGAAGTTAATCTTGTCATGGAAAAATCTCTAAAGAAAATCCATCATGCCTAGAAACATTTTGTGACAATCAAATTTGACTGCTATCCCGGTTTGGAGGAGAACAAACTTTTGCTCCTACCCAGGTTGTAGGAATCTTCCTCCAGACCCGTGTATAGAGACAATTGATAGTCGCAAAATATTTCTAGTAACTTTTCTTCTAACACTTTTAGCGATAATGCATTTTTTTAGCGTCACAGCATCTTCTTCATGGAATTCTACCTCGAGACAAGGAGGTCTTCCAGACTCAAACACACGAGACCTTTGCATGCTCTTTTGCCCAGGCCGTCTATACGGTAATGTCCTTTGTCTTAACTAAGTTTCTGTTTTGTTTTCAACTTTCATTTAGCTGATGGTTCCAATCTTCATTCCAGATGTACACTAGCGGATCTGAGATGCTTTCTCGCTTTGAGATGGCGAGGCAGGTGGCCGCGGAGGAAGCTCAGCAGAAGAGGGATGCCATTAAGGAGGCACAAGAAGCTACTCATTGTGCTGAAGAGCTGAGTAATCGAGAGGAAGATTATCTTGCTAAGATTGCGACTCTAAAGAAGAGGCTGGAACGAATAAAGAGGAAGGTGGTAGAAAAGGTAACCAAAGCTCGAGACCAAGGCATCCGCGACTTCTTGGATGGAAATACGGGGGACGAATGGCTGAAGAAGCGGACCGAAGATGGCCTTGAGATCTATGATCTTGGCTTTACAAAGGCCAAGGAGATGTTTGCTGAGCGCTTTCCTGACATCCCCTTGGAGGATTTCGTTCTGCCTGCGGTTGCGTCTCCATCTAGAGAGACTGCTATGCCTTCAGAGGCGGAGGATGCCGCAGCTTCTCATCCTCCGGGGGAAGGTCCGTCTAGTGATGCACCCGAGCCCTAGATTTTAGCCCTTGTATCTAGGCTTTGTTGTTTATCTAGACAGAGAATTTTAATGCCCTTGCAAGGGCTTTACTATGTGTTTCTTATGGTTTGTGTTTACCATTCACACAGTATTAATAATGTTTACTTTGACTAAAACCCTTTATTCGTCACTTAAAGAGTTGGCAAAGAAGTCGAGCACCCTCGCTCGGCCTAAACTTCGAAGAAGTAAAAAGCTTTGGTGGAGTGACGATGCCCCCATTAACTTTTGTTTCTTCACGAACTTAGATCTGTAGCTAATTCGTTTGGCCTTCTCTTGTATTTTATAAAATCCAAGAGTTATATACTCTGTCTGTTTGGGCAGAGTGTTCGGCCATCACTCTGTTCGGACAGAATGTTTTGGCTAAATCGATCACTCTGTTCGGGCAGAGTGTTCGGCCATCACTCTGTTCGGACATAATGTTTTGGCTAAATTGATCACTCTGTTCGGGCAGAGTGTTCGGCCATCACTCTATTCGGACAGAATGTTTTGGCTAAGTTGATCACTCTGTTCGGGGAGAGTGTTCGGCCATCACTCTATTCGGACAGAATGTTTTGGCTAAGTTGATCACTCTGTTCGGACAGAATGTTTTGGCTAATCTTATATCACAACAATGCTTAGATAAATAACTTTATTGCTCGAGAAAAAATAAAGTTTACATTGGATTGCTCGAAATTATCTTTCTTAAGACAATTTCTAAAAGATTAGGATTTTGATAAGGTCTGGGCCCCTATCCCCGAAAAAAATAAGTGTCTAGCCTCGAGGCAAGATACTATTGGTAGTATTTCCTCAAATTCTCAGCATTCCAAGTACGAGGGATGGGCTCCCAAGAAAGTGTTCCTAGTGCATAGGCTCCCGGTTTGAGGACTTTATAACACGATAGGGTCCTTCCCAGTTTGGAGATAACTTTCTCGTTGCTGCCTTTGGATCTGAGACTTCTAACTTGCGCAGGACCAAGTCTCCTTCTTGAAACTGCTTGGAGCGAACTCTCTGATTGTAATAGTGTGCGACTCGTTGCTTTATAACAACAGATCGTTCGTGGGCTTGAGTTCGAGTTTCATCAAGCAAATCAAGATTGGCTCGTAGTCCAGCTTCGTTGTTAACCTCGTGGAAGTGCAGCGACCGTATCATTGGAACTCCTATTTTAACTGGTAACATTGCTTTTGTTCCATAACAGAGTAAGAAAGGCGTTTCTCCAGTGACCGAATGTGGAGTAGTTCAATAAGCCCACAATACTTTTGGGAGTTTGTCCACCCATGCACCTTTAGCTTCGTCTAACTTCTTCTTTAGTCCTTGTAAGATGCTTCGATTCATGTTTTCAGTCTGACCATTGGATTGTGGATGAGCAACGGAGGTAAATCTCAAATCAATCGAGAGATTCGTACAGAAGGTTCGGAAATTGTTATTATCAAACTGTTTCCCGTTATCAACGACCAAAGCTCTTGGCACCCCAAAATGGCAGACGACGTTTTTCCAAAAGAAATCTTCACACTTGGCTGAAGTAATAGTTTCCAGAGATTCTGCTTCAGTCCATTTGGTGAAGTAGTCTATCGCCACAATCACAAATCCAAAGGTCCCAGTAGATCCATTCCCCATACGGCAAAGGGTATTGGAGAAACAATCGAGGTTAAAGGAACAACTGGTGTATGAGAAATTGGTGCAAACTTCTGACACTTATCGCATCTTCTCGTGAATTCTATGGCATCCCTCTGCATCGTAGGCCAATAATATACTTGCCTTAAAATTTTCTGTGCCAATGTCCTCCCTCCAAGATGTTGTCCACAAATCCCTTCATGGACTTCTTACAGTGCGTATATAGATTCTGACGGGCGCAGACATCTAAGGTATGAAAGGCTGAATGATTTCTTGTATAAAGTACCTTCGACCAAAGCGTACCGAGCGGCTTTAACACGAAGGTTCCTTGCCTCATGTTTTTCACTGGGTAATTCTCCTGTGGACAAGTATGTGACGATCATGTCCATCCAACAGGGTTCTTGTTCTATTGTTTCAACCTCAGTTTGAGAACTGATACTGCGATCCTTGAGGAATTCAAGGTATATCGGGCGCCGGACATCCATTTCTTCAGCCGAAACAAGCCTGGATAGTGTATCTGCCTGAGTATTCTGATCGCGGGGGATTTGGCGAATGGTGAAGTTTTGAAACTTCACAGCTGAATTTTTAACTAAGTTGAGATATTGAGCCATTCTTTCATCTCTGGCCTCGTAGTCTCTCAAGACATGATTGACCACAAGTTGGGAATCACTATGAACGGAGAGTGAGTCTACCTTTAAGGCATGTGCTAGCCTTATCCCGAGAGAAGAGCTTCATATTCTGCTTCGTTATTCTAGCCTTGAAATCCAAAGCGAAGCGCGTACTCAATAGTAAAGCCTTCTGGACTTATAAGAATAAGTTCGGCTCTGCTACTACCAAGAGCTGAAGAACCGTCTACATAAAGATTTCAAGGATCTGTAACTTCAGAGATCACCAATTGAGGTGGGTCTTTGGGTAACGTGCACTTGACAATAAAGTCTGCTAGGGCTTGAGCTTTAATTGCAGTGCGAGGTTTATACTGGAGATCGAATTCTCCCAACTCGACGGACTAATTTACCAATCTTCCTGATGCCTCAGGGCTCAGCAATACCTTTCTGAGTGGTTGGTCTGTCAGAACGACAATGGTATGAGACTGAAAATATGGTCGAAGACGTCTAGCTGATATGATAAGGGCTAGGGCAATCTTGTCAATCTTCAGATATCTTGTCTCCATAGCTTGTAAGACCTTGCTGACGTAATAGATGGGTTTCTGGACCCCATCTTCCTCTCTGATTAAAACAGTACTGACGGTAACTTCGGTGACAGAGAGGTATATTAATAAGTCTTCTCCAGGGAATGGTTTCGAAAGTAGGGGCGGAGAACCTAGGTGTGTTTTCAGCTCTTCGAACGATTTCTGACAATCGTCCGTCCAAACAAAATTCTTTGCCTTTCTGATGGCTTTAAAGAATGGCGAGCATCGTTCAGCTGATCGTGCCATGAACCTTCCCAAGGCTGCAACCCTTCCTGTTAACTCTTGCACTTGTTTGACGGTTTTTGGGGGCATCATGGCTTGAATGGCTTTTATCTTTTCTGGGTTTGCTTTAATTCCTCATTGAGAAACAATAAACCCCAAAAATTTCCCCGATTCAACTCCGAAAGCGCATTTGAGCGGGTTCAGCTTCATTCTATACTTTCGAAGGATGTCAAAATTTTCTCTTAAGTCTTCCACATGGAATTCAGACTTTACACTCTTTACGAGCATATCATCAACATAGACCTCCATGTTCTTTCCGATCAGGTCTCGAAAGATCATGTTCACCAGGCGCTGGTAGGTTGCCCCTGCGTTCTTGAGTCCAAAAGGCATTACTTTATAACAATATAACCCTCTTTCTGTGATGAACAAAGTTTTTGGGACATCGTTTTCGTGCATCATGATCTGGTTATAACCAGAATATGCATCCATGAAACTAAGCAATTCGTGACCCGAAGTAGCGTCGATCAGAAGGTCGATTCTTGGAAGCGGGTAACTATCCTTCGGGCATGCTTTGTTCAGGTCAGTGTAATCAATACAAATTTGCCATCTGTCACCGGGTTTAGGAACCATGACAACGTTGGCGATCCAATCCGGGTAGTAGATCTCTTCTATGAATTTTGCAGTTAAGAGTTTATCTACTTCTTCTTCAATCTTCTCCTGTCTTTCTGGCGCAAAAGTCCTCTTCTTCTGCTTAACAGGTTTTTTGGATGGGTCGACATTCAGCCTATGGGTAATGATCTCAGGATCAATCCCCGGCATGTCTGCAGCTGTCCATGCGAAAATATCCGCATAGGTTCTCAATAGGTTCACGAGCTCGAGCTTGGTGTCTTCCTTAAGATTTGAGCTTATGCGAACCGTTTTGTTTTCTTCTCCGGGATATACTTCAATGCTCACAAGATCTTCAACAGGTTCTCCTCTTTGCATCTTTGTGTCCTCCCGGAGGTCCTCGATAATCAGTGCTTCTTTGTTCTTTGATCGGCATGAAGTCACGTAGCACTGACGAGCCGTAGTTTGGTCTCCTTTCACCTCCCCAATCTCGTGTTCCATGGGGAACTTCATCTTGAGGTGATAAGTGGACACTACCGCTTATAAATGATTGAGTGCTAGTCGCCCCAATATGGCGTTGTATGCTGAGGGGACCCTTACCACCACAAAATCAAGCATGAAGTTGGCTTGTGCCGGAGGTGTGCCAATCGCAACTGGGAGTACGATAATACCTTCGGCTGCAACCGGATGATTGGAAAATTCATACAACGGTGTATCCATCTTTCGAAGACAGTCCGCTGGAATATTCATCTTCTTGAATGCATTGTGGAATAAGATTTCTGCGGAACTTCCGTTATCAATCAAGACACGTTTTACATCAAAGTTCCCAGCTTTAATGGTGATGACTAATGGGTCATCGTGGGGAGTTTTTATGCCCTCCGAATCATCATCGGAAAAGGTGATCATCGTTGCAGGTACCGTTTTCAGCTTCTTATTCGGGGGCGAACTCGTTACGCACACCTCTCTGGCGTATGTTTTTCGAGCCTTACCTGATGAGCCTCCTGCGGTTATTCCCCCGGATATAGTGTTGATTGTACCCACATTCTCTTCCCGATCTTCTCTTTCTTCCGTGGCCGGTGGTGTTTGTTGTCTTCCTTCTCCAGGTGCTACAAACTTTCTCAACTGGCCACGCTTGATAAGGGCCTCAATTGCTCGTTTGAGCGACCCGCAGTTGTTAGTTGTGTGGCCATGATCGTTGTGAAAGTGACACCACAAATCTTTGTTCCTCTTGCTTGGTCGGGATTTCATTCTGTCTGGCCACTGGAGAGCCTTGTTGTCTTTGATCTCGTGAAGAATCTGCGCCGGCTTTGCATTGAGGGGTGTCAGAGTAAACGTGTC
This sequence comes from Escallonia herrerae, assembly GCA_033070095.1. Taxonomy (NCBI): domain Eukaryota; kingdom Viridiplantae; phylum Streptophyta; class Magnoliopsida; order Escalloniales; family Escalloniaceae; genus Escallonia; species Escallonia herrerae. The sequence continues at coordinate 40,442 of JAVXUP010003193.1, read as the reverse complement.
TTTTGGACGTCGTTCATCACGTTTAGGACGTTTTGCTGACTTTCCTTCTGGAGGAGTTACTTCTCGAGATCGTTTCTTCTGTTCCGGTTTTCCTTCTCCATGTCGGTCCCTGTGTGTCTCCAGGTATTCTTCTGCTTGAATATATTTGTTAGCCTTCTCGAGAAGGGCTTTCATATTACCTGGAGGACTTTTGTTCACAGAGAAAGCGAACTTGGATGTGGGTCGAAGGCCTCGGAGGAATGCAGTATACTTCACGGATTCATCCAAGTTGTCAATTTCCAAAGTGGCTGCATTGAATCGTCCGAGAAAGCATGCCAAAGACTCGTTTTTCTCTTGCACAATGTTTAGCAGACTCGCCGAGTTCTTCCTTCGGGAGCGACTGCTTACAAAGTGCTTTTGAAAGAGATCCGATAATTGGACAAAAGAGTAGATAGATCTTGGTTGTAAAGATTTAAACCATGCATGAGCAGCTTTCCTTAGGGTGGTAGGGAAGGCTCTGCACGTGACAGCATCTGAGACCTGGAGGAGGAGCATGTTTGTTTGAAACTGGTAGATATGTTCTCCTGGATCTCGGGTTCCGTCGTAGAGATCACACTGAGGCATTCGAAAATTGGGAGGCAACTTTGCTTTCTCGATGGCCTCGGATAACGGATATCCAGATTCTTCCCTCGGGGGAGATTGTCCTGGATAACGATATCTAGGGACAACCTTCCAAGAGTCTTGTCCTTGGGTATGAAACTCAGGCTTCCTCTTTCGTTGGATAGATCTTCGAAGTGTCTCAGCTTCGGCGGCCTGTGCGGAAGAGGAGTTGGTACTGTCTTCGACTGAAGAATCGCTACGGTAGCATGATCCACTCCTGGTTACGTGATCTCCGCTCTTATCTTTATGATGGTAAGTTGGATCGGCCATTGATTGGTATTTGCGGCCGTAACTTGATCTGGATGTGAGACGAAGACGAAGATCGCCGGGGTCAAGATGAGAATGGTAAGTGGATGGAGGAGCCACCGCCATGTCGAGTTTTTGTTGAAGAGTATTCACGACATCTTTCAGCTCGTGGATCTTTTTTATAAGTTCGGCATGGGGTGTTTTGAATAACTTATAGTTCAGGCGATGACGAAGGTCCCCGTTTTTCAGAGTAGACGTCGAAGAGTGATTTCTTCGAGGTCTAACTTCTGATTCGGGAGTTACAAATGTGACGTTAACATGTGCATCTTCCGCAGAATCGGCGTGACGACGTGAAGGTGTCGAACGGTGGTCACGACTGAGTCGACGAGAGCTATTCGTTCGGGCGTGACGGTGTGGAGAACGACTATGTGAAGAGTCGCTAGAAAAAGAATGATTGGCCATGTTCCCTGTAGTCGCTAGAAGAAGAATGATTGAGGGTTGGTTTAGCATTAGAATAAAGACTACAAGAACAAGCAACGTAACAAAAAAGATATGCTCTCGCTTATACGAGTGTCATAGGGGCAGAAACCCACTGCAAAATGAGACACGCGTAGGCAATGATGACAGTGATGACGAAATAGGATATTCGCGTAGAAGACGGGATTGCTTTGAGCGCACAAATTGCCAGGTCAAGATGTTCGTAAGCTATAAACCCAAGCAAGATCATTGGCTTATTACCAGCCTGGAACTGGCACACAATCACCCGTTAGTAACCCCTTCTAAGGTGAGTCAGATGCATCAACACAAGAAGATGGGTAAGGTCGCGAGGAGCCTAATTCACACAATGAGCAATGCGCGGATAGGACCTACCGAGATTGTTAATGTTCTTGCTGAACAGGCTGGGGGAATTCAAAATTTAAACTTTAACACGACAGACGTTCGTAACGCGGTCCGAACCCATAGACGAGCCGCGTATGACCTCAATGATGCTCAATCGACAATGAGCCTATTGAAACGGATGCAGATGGAGGACCCGCAGTTTACCTTCGATTATAAACTTGACGACGAGCATCGAGTTAGTACAATTTTTTGGGTCGACGGTCGTTCGAGGCTAGCTTATAAGCATTTTGGGGATGTCGTGACTTTCGACACCACATACCGTACCAACAAGTACTCGATGCCGTTCGCTCCTTTCACGGGCGTCAATCATCATTATCACTCCATCCTGTTCGGGTTCGCCTTGTTAAGGGACGAGAGCGAGGGTTCTTTTGTATGGTTGTTTAGGACGTGGCTGGAAGCAATGAACTTCAAAGCACCCAAAGTTATCATCACCGATCAAGATTTGGCAATGAAGAAGGCTATTGCTACCGTCTTCCCAGACACTCGACACAACTTGTGCACTTGGCACATAAGCAACAAATACCCTGAACGTCTGCATCACGTGTACGCAAAGTATCCAGACTTTAAACAGGATTTTGACAAGTGCGTTAACAAGTCATTAACGATTGAGGAATTCGAGGAGAGGTGGGAAAAGCTTGTTGGGATTACTCATTGCAAGACAACGAGTGGCTCCAGCACTTGTACGAGCTCAAAGAGCAATGGATTGGCGTTTACACGAGGAGGTATTTTTCTGCGGGCATGAAAACGACGGGCAGGAGTGAATCTATGAATGCCACGTTCGATAGTTATGTGGGTACAGCTACCAATTTGAAGAGTTTCGTCACATCCGCACAAAAAGCGGTTGCTTCGTTGTTCGTGAAAGAAAGGGCTGCAGACTTTGCAACCACGTACAAACAAAGGAGAAGGTTGCTTGAGACCCCGCTGGAGCTGAACGGTGCCAAAGTCTATACGAAGGAGATCTTCTGCTATACCAAGTAGAGCTGCAAAAATCGGGACGATACAGTATAAACAAGGTGGCAAAAATGTCTACGCGTGAGTACAAGGTTTATTCGCTCGTGAATGACCTCGTCCCTGAGAAGCTGCGCAGAATTTATACGGTGAGCCACGACACATTGACGGATTCGGTGACATGTGTTTGCAAGAAGTTTGAGTTCCATGGCATCCTGTGTAGACACATTCTGCGGTTTTTCACCCAGAAGAATATCAGGACAATCCCCGATAAATATGTCCTGCCACGGTGGACGAAAGGTGCAAACAGGTTGCACGGTACCATTGCCTTTCCGGAGCACCCGTATACTGACTTTGAAGAATCAGAGACGTTGCGGTATAATCATCTGGTGACAATGTTCACCCGTTTGTCCGTAAAAGGTGCTGCTACAATGGCCGGATATAAACATCTCCTCGAGGTAGCTCAGCAGCAAGAGCCCATCGTCGACCAGTTGGAAGCAGCTTCAGTCAGCAATGCGGTTGACACTGAGCCTACAACGGGATCAGAAGATGACGAGCCGGGGGAGGAAGACGACAATGATATCCGGCCTTTGGATCCAATTATATCGCAAACGAAAGGCCGCAAGAGATCTACGCGGATGAAGAGCTCTATTGAACAAGCAACTCAACCTAAAAAGCTGAGAAGGTGTGCATTGTGCAACAAAATGACCGACCATGACAAGCGGAACCATTACAAGGCACTGGGGATAAGTCCAGGGGGTTTGCAAGACGGGGAAGAAGATGACGCCGAAGATGAGGAAGAAGAAGCTGCAGTGGACCTTTAGTTTTTTGTATAAGCCATCAAGTCTGTTTGATATTTGTAATAATTTTTTCAATACCCGTCCTCATAACTGTGGAATTAACATGGCGGTGGACCATTACCTACACAATTGTCCCACTATAATAAAGATCTGGGAATTGTAACCCCAAATCTACGACGGGTTACAAACTTAACCTTCATTTCCACTCCTGGTGTAAAGTGAATTTGACTAGTAGTCGAGCGATAGGTCCGCAACAAACACCTTGGAACACCACTTTCGCTTTCCTTTTATCGCTCATCTAGCATCATCGTAATATATTAGTCATCTTAAAACTAAAAGTTCTCTATTATTCGCACTACTATTCAAGCGGCTAACGCTCATGCGCGGGACTTTATCTTCTTCAGGAATCTTAACAATAAAATAACTACTTAAATAAGATAACTATTAGAGACCACAGCGGGTCTTGGATTAAGGCTGTACCCACCCTTTACATTACACGGATAACCACTCTGCAGAGTGGTGGGCAGCCCGTGATAGCCTTAATCTAGCGTGGGCTTTGACATGTCAGAACTTTCTTTTAAAAATAGATGACAAGAATGTAATTGACTTGCTTTAAAATGATAAATTCCCTCCCCTGCTAATGGAAACTCTGATTATGGATTGCAGGGCACTCCTTAAGCGCTCTTAACATGTCATTGTTTCCATGGCTTCAGGGAACTAACTTTTGTGCAGATTATATAGCTAAACATGCAGTGGATCAGGATCCTAATTTCCAGATATGGGATCATGCGCCGATCTTTTTGTCACTCTTGTACCTTGATGATGTTAGTAGGAGAGTCACCTCACGTTGTATTACTCAAATGTTTACTTAAGTTAAATAAATAAAAGTTTCTCTAGTTTCTCAAAAAACAAAAAAAAAGAGTTACTTTTTTTATAGTTTTCATATTTACTCAGTCTAATCATGCACAAGAAAAATGTGAAGCTGTTGAAATAAAAGCGAAATCGTGTTTTATAGTAATCATGCAATGTTTTTTTTTTCTCAAGACAATGGAGGGATAATATGATTGTGACGTTGCATTGTATTTAACGAAGTCATGTGTCGTAGAAATCACATTTCAGTAAGCAATAACCAAAAGCAGATATTGGTTTAGATGTTGTCAAGCCCAAGTCATTGTATTGTAGTTTGCTTTGCCTTGTTATCTAAATATTTTCGACCTATTGGTTTTGGGATGTGTTAAGAATCATCAATATAAATATATATAAAAAATAAATAAAAACGAGTCATTCTCTGGAATTCTCAGCTCTTTGGTGAAGTTTCAGCTTACTTTGAAGGTAGACTATTAATCTGAACTTCTTAATATTGTCTTTCAATTAATCTGGACTTCTGATCCATTTATTACACCTTCAATTTAGACATCTCACTATCTTATTACTCTTGCATTTAAGTCACGTTGTACCCCGTGCATATCTTCCTTCTTCTCTCCTCTTTTCACACACTCTTTCTCACTCTACCTATATGTTTTGGTCAATGCATACACTCGACTTATATGAAATATAACATACGAGCAACAAGCATCTAAAATTTCTGCTTTATCCATATGGTTGGATACTTAGGGTATTTCATTGTTTATGTTGAAATATTTCCTTTCATCACTACTCTATTTTTTTAGCAGCAAATATGGGCCAAAAAGTCAAAAAAAGAACAGCTTGAAATAGTCATCCTTAGATGTATGATGCATGTACGCTATCATGTTGGCATATTAGATATACAAACAAAAAGGAAATTAGCCTTAACATTTATGTTAAAAGGAATTTAAGTAAATGGGAGAAAGGTGACCTTTGGAGAATACACTTCCAATTTCCTTATAATCTTGGTCAAAAATTAGTTTGTTTTTGTAGCATCTATTAAATAGCATGAATTATCTCATTAACATTTAGATAGAAAAATTGAATTAGCATAGAGCTACAATTTTCCTAGATTCAAAAGTAAAGTAAATTGTATTTCGCAAAATGTTAAATTGCATACCTCCAAAAAGGAAGAGCAGTAAAAGTAATACAGTATCACATTGGGAAAAAAAAAGATATGATTAATTTCACTAAGTACACTAACATGAAAATTAAATCTAGAGGGAATGTTACATTTTGTAAGTTTTACCTTACATTTGTAGTTTTATGCACTAAGTCTAACATGTTATTGTCAGTATGGAATCGATTTTTTTCAAAATTAAATTACAAGAGGAAATTGTAGATGATTGGAAGTTAAATGGAAAGGTATATGAGGTCTAAGATGACATTTACTTTCAATTTGCAATGTATGCACTATAGGTCATACTAATGTGGTGGCGGCGGCGTGGACGATCCATGGCTGAAGTTATGATAATGATGCTAGCAAGACCACTATGTGGATCAAATATATATATATATATATATATGGAGCTGATCCGTTGAGAGCTGATCCATCCGCTATATTATGTAGCGGACGATTTTTTGACAAAAATACCCTCAAACTTAAAATAGCCCGTCCGCTACATTATGTAGCGGACGGACTTTTCTGTCATTTTTTTCTCATTCTCTCATTAATGCTCTGACTTTTTCTCTCTCTCTCTCTCTTTTTATCTTTCTCTCATTAATGCTCTGACTTTTTCTCTCTCTCTCTCTCTTTCCTTTCTCTCATCCACTACATTATGTAGCGGACAAGTTTTCTGATATTTTTCTCTCTCTCTCTCTCCTTTCTCTTGGCATCAACTCATTCGGGTAGTTCTGGAAACTCATTCCAGAACTCTTAGGAAAGAACAATTTCATTGTATCTTCAATACTTTCTTCATCAAAACTACCACTTGGGTTTTCACTCATTTGCTTAGGTAGCTAAAATTCATACCCACAAGAGGAAGGAGGCAACTCTGTTGGCTCTGGCTCCAGTGCAGTGGAAGGTTCACCAGGAATTGGGTTCTACTCAGGCAGTTCATCCAGCTTGGCAATGGCATTCTTGACCTTGTTAATGAGCCAATCTACTGCTTTGCTGGGTCGGTCATAGCCCAACCGGTCCTGCACATCGTAGAACTGAATGGCAAAGCCCCGTGCGGCTCAAAACCCACACGTAGCCGTATTTATAAATGGTTTCTTTTCAGTGATTCCTCGTGTTGCAGGGTTCCTTGAATTGGACTGTGTGCTTTATGTGGACTTGAATTGCATCTCGGTCAAGCATCTCCAAAAAGCAGAGGGCCTGAATTGCAGCAATCTGTTTCAAAGCTTTTCTTTTGATGGTTATCATATGAAAGGAGAAAGAGAGGAAAAGAGGGGAGAGGAGGACGAAAGAGAAGAAAAAAGTGGTGAGAGAAAGAGATAAGTCAGATTGAAGAGAAAGGACATAGAGAGAAGGGAAAAACAAGTCAGAGCATTAATGAGAGAGAGAGAGAGAGAGAAATGTTAGAAAACTAGTCCGCTACATTATGTAGCGGATGAGAGAAAGGGAAGTGAGAGAGAGAGAGAGAGAGAGAGAAAAGTCAGAGCATTAATGAGAGAAAGGAGAGAGAGAGAAAAAAAATGACCAAAAAGTCCGTCCGCTACATAATGTAACGGACGGGCTGTTTTTAAGTTTGAGGGTATTTTGGTCAAAAATTCGTCTGCTACATAATATAGCGGACGGACTTAAAAAAAAGTAAAAAAAATATTTGGACCGTCCACAGATCGCGCGTGGACGGCCAGATTGCGTTTGCAAGATCTCCTATTTTGCTAGCGCTCTCAACGGATCAGCTCCCATATATATATATATATATATATATATATATATATATATATATATATATATATATATATATATATATAAACATGTAATAAACTCATAATGACTTATTCTTGAATAATAAAATGGAGATTAAAAAGGTCCTTTGAGCACCCCTAACCATTAACTAAGAAGTGACGGGAAATAAAATAAAGGGGGGGTCAACTTATTCGGTGGAATTGCCACAACATGGGCATTCTTCTACCCCCAAGGGAAGTCGAATCTCCGCTCCCTCCTTTTTTGTCGATAACCTCAGACTAATCAACCAGATATGACGAGTTGTTGGGTCCTGCGCTAAGCCAGAGTGGGTGCTCTATTCAGCAATACAGGAAATCACTGCTTATATACCCGGTATTGGCCATAATTCACACCTCTCTTATCAATTTTATCAATTATTTGGTAAGAACCGAGTTGACCGCTAGAACTACTTGTCTTAGGAGGTAGATGAAGGCAGATATGGTAGTGATCTAGTGGGTGATGGTGACGGTAAAGATGGCAGTAATGGCGCATCTAGCAATGACCAATCATTGTAGTAGTAATGATGGTAATGGTGGTTTGTGGTTGATAGTGTAGTAGCTTTTTGGCAACAATATGGTGACAATGTTAGTGGCCATAGTAACTCTAATACAGTGATAGTGGTGGCGACTCAAGAGACAATGTCAGCGATGATGGTCGGTATTGTAAAGGAAATAGTATGACTAAGGTGGTAGTAGTATAGTATCAAAAGACTAATCATGATCGAAATCCAAAATTGAAGCAAATTACTAATTAAACAATGATGATTCTAGATATAATTTCTTGATTTAACTTGGAAATCGTGTAAATTCTATCTCTAACTAGGAACTCTTAAAATTTTTACTATCATGGCTTTTCTCTCTACCATGTTTTTGTATCTATTTATAATAATCAAGAAGTACCCGTTGGTCCGAACCCAAATGGCAACGGTTGGAACATTTTGTAGTGACAACTTTCACTAGCCATGTATAAATAACATAATAATGAACACATGTAAAATTACGCTTTATAAATCAAACAAAGAAACACGTACAGTAAAGCACTTCTAAAGATGCAAGGCAATGATTTTGATAAACAAGGAAATTAAGGAGGACAGGAATTACTAACAATCAACATATTGGCAAAACTTATGATACATTTTTTTCCTGTCAATATTGGTTTTAGATGATAGATTGATAATTCTGAAATTCACACTAAAAATTTCTTTATTTCTTAAACAACTATTATCAATGAGATTGTCAATTTAAGCAGCGCATTAATTTATTATGTGACAAATTCATAGACTTGAGTCTTATTTCTTTGTTTTCTGGAATTTCGGTTCTATTTCATCATGCTAAAGTATATTATTTGCAATAGAATAAAATTGCACACTATCCAGTGCATTTGTACCGGTATATTAGCTAGTTGGATAATAGATGGGCAGATAATTAGCACCCTTTTCTTCTTTTTGAAGTGTACATTAAATCCTTTGTCCTTTATTATTTGTCTCTAAAGGTATGCATGTTCAGCGCTTACTGACAAATTATTTTCAAAAGGATCGGTGTAATAAAGGTTTCGAGAGTAACAATACACCTTCTAGGCCTCTCATAGGAAGATTTAGTACATGCACTCTATTTATGACGGCAGACAAAAGTGCTAAAAATTAATATGGCATAAGGGTAATAAACAACCTTCCGGAGTGAAAAAAGTTGGTTACTAAATGGCAAGAAGTCATAGATAGGCTCTTACCTACTGATTCTTGAGGTAAAACATTTTAGTGACAAATTTGGTAACGATTTTCGACACTTGAAGATACCAAAGGTGGTACAACGACATTTGACAACGTCTTTCTATTGGATGTTTGCAAAGCAAAAACATGGTTGTAGCCCGTTTTAATTATTAATTATTACTACTGAATATGATAAGTGGAAAAATGCAGCGACGCAAAAAAGAAAATGCTACAAAAGCTGTCTCCAAAAGTGTTACGGACTCTTGTTTAGCAACTGCTATTTGTCACCAGGAGCGAAGCCAATCGTAGGGTAAGGTGGGCAAGGGTTTGGTTTTTGGTAGTGTATAATAACCACCTCTCTTAGATAATAAGAGGCTTTGCCGACCTTGATTTTGAATTTTTGTTTCACACTAATCAAAATTTGTCCACCTTTTTTCTTAATCTCTGCTCCGCCGCCGGTTGTCTCAAGATAAAGGGTTGTAGCCTATTGAGACAACCGTGGCTTTTACAAAAATCTTTCCGCTGCAATAATAAGTGACCGCAACAATGGTTCCAGCCACGCTTTTCATTCTGATATCGCTAACAAAACAATGAGTTTCAAGCTCCAAGTCTCTGTATAAACCCGTCCCCTCATCAACCTGCTTTGGCAGAACTGATAGAAATGACCAGTTGAACGCACCCATCAACTTGTCTTAATTAGCAAGAACGGATAGAACTGACCAGTTGAAAGCACCCATCAACTTGTTTTGGCAACAAAAGCTCCATTTATTTTGCCACCCTCCTTCCGGGCCACCATGTTATTTGCATACAGCAGAATAATGCAATGTGAGCAAACTGATTTGTGCAAGCAATGGAGAACATTGGTCCCCCTTCTAAATCAACTTATCATCACACTTGCACCTCAAGATTTCTCCTCCATCTTCATGGAAGGTTTTGTCTGCAGAAACGTCAGACATGACTGTGTTTTGTAACTAATTAAGGGCTACCAGTTGATTTAAAATCGAATAGTTCGTCCTGGTTTCACTAGCTCTTCAACGTTGGTGTACCCTGGTAGTGAATCAAACTTAACATTGTCCAAGTCTCACGTCCACCTTTAGAGCGCTAGATATCTCAACCGTCCATTAGACCACATCATTTCTATCACCGTCACCCGAAAGTTCTTTCTTCTCTAAAGCCCCCAAACTTGAGTAGCTTGCTTTTAGGTATTCCAAAAACATGTTCTCACTATTTGAGCGAGTTGAATAAGTACAACGCGGAGATTGGACTGAACTGAATTTACAACATCCTTCATGTTCTTACACCTCGGTTTTTACACCTCAGTTTTACTAAAATATGTACCGTAATATTATTACCCTTTAATAACATACTTGGTTTGGACATATTATTACACATTGCTAGTAAATTATTTCAAGACAGATTCTTGTTTCAGAAACCTATTTCGGCTGATCTTGAAAAACTAGTATAAAGGTTTGCCAATTTCCAAAATGTTACATGAAAATGCTGTAACTGCGTAAAATGAGATAGCGAAAGGTCCTGAACAACCTAAATTAACGCTGATAATTCTGCGGTTAAGAAGTCTCATGTATACTCTCGTAAAATTCTAAAGATGTTGGAGAATGAGTCACAAGACGTGTCCGCTTAAACGTGGGCACTGTCATAACCAAAAAAAAGCTGGGCTCTCGAGATAAGACCCCCACAAGAGCAAGACATGTGAAAATTACAGAGCCCATGAGGAAGTCGAAGGTATACCAACATAATCTGATGCACATGTTACTGGCACTCACATGGACGAGGGCAGCAGGCAATGCAAGGGTCCGACCCATAGACATGTCTCTAACAGCTGGTGCTTGTGCTTGTGCTTATTGGTGTCTCCTGTACATATGGCTTGTGTCTGTTCAAGCCTACACAAACACCAAAACATGCATGTGCGGGTGGGTGCCTATGAGCATTCGTGCGTCTTTTCATGTGCACGTGAATGGTATTAAGGAAGGTAATGGCTTCCTACCTCAGATCCTCGACAGTGTGGAGATAAGGCTGTCTGCATTTTGACTCTTTTAGATCCTCCAATAGAGCTGGATGCCTCTAAACAGCCCTTCAGAGAGAGAGAGAGAGAGAGTACTATAATCTATCATATTTACAATCTTGGAAGATAGAATTGGATAGAGATAAGAGTTGATGTGATAAGGATTTCAATGTGTATATCTAAATCCTAGTTCTCTTATTAGAGTAAGTGAAACTGTGAAACATTGTAATAGTTATTGGCCATATCTTGCCTCCTCGTTTTCACTAGAGTAAAACTTCGTCAGAAAGTGTCTTTACTGTCATTTTTTGAAGCACATGTGGTGGGACAATAGATGCAGTGGTGAATGCAATCAAAGTTTTCCTTTTACCAAGTGCGTTACAATATCAAAGTTTTATATTAGCAACATTTTTTAGCGTTAGTTTTAGTGGCAAGGTTGGAGCACAGATCATTACATGTAATGAGTTGGTGTAGATCATTAGCCATTTATTTTTCCACGAGGTAAAGAGGTTTTGTTGCGTTATTGCAGTCAAAAAGCTTGTACAAGTCTCTTTCTGTCGCTAAGAAATGATTTGTCGGATCCCACGAGGCCCACAACGTATAGCTGTGTGTGAAGCAAGAATGGTGAAACAAGCAGAGTAAGGCAGCAGGGACTGCCGGTCCAACCCCAAAGACATAGCAAGCAGCTAATGCTTATGGTTTGTGTTACATGCAGGATCCATAATATCGGTGTCTGTTCGAACTTCAAACCTGGCATCGTGTGTTTGTGTTCACCCCATCGCATGGATGGTGATGAGGATAGTGTGAGTAAACCAACCATGTTACTACCATGGCAGCTGCACAAAGGAGAAAAGTAGCTCACTGACTGTCGCAGTTGTGGCAAAGCTCAAATTTGACCTTGTTCAAATTGCTTTTGTCCCAAAACTTTAGTACCCTTGAATTGTGACGCTTAAATCGTGATGAATCTACTTGCGAGTAACGTAAAATGCTACCGTGGCAACTGCACAACGAAGAAAAGTTGCTCACTATTATCGCAGTTATGGCAAAGCTCATATTGGGCCATCAGTATGATTTCAAGGCTCTACAGAGAACAGTTCAGTAGACAGTAGGCAATGGCCCCAATATCAAAATATACAATAACATGGTGCATGATCTAGTGATTAAGAGAATTTTCCACCCAGTTTTCATCACCCAAAAGAAAGTTTGTAAGCAAGCATCACATAGCCATCTGTCTTTGCTGAAAGCTTGTAAGCAAGCATCACATAGCCATCTTTGCTGAAAGCTTGTAATCATCATGAAATGTATTTTAGTAGGAAATGAAGCATAATATTTGTGTGGCCTGTGTAATTTAACACTAAACAATAGAATAGGGGAAGCATTAATGCACCAGTGAGGTTAGTGTAGTCTGTGAAGGTTAGGGGCTTCGAACGCAAAAATGACAACGTCCTCAAAAGGCGGTACCCATGGCGTGCGCATGCTGTGGCGTAAAATATCAAACCAGAAAACTCGCGAGATAGAAACACTTCATTTATAATATTATTATGGAAGATCCATTCGATGAAGAAACACAATAAATCCATGTAGAACCTACTGCAAATTTGAATGAAGAACTGGGCTTCAAGGACCAGCAAACAGAGATACACTGGGGGATGGTGGTGCTGGCTATCTAATAAGCATGTTTGACACAGAAGTCTGTCCACATGAATGAAAGCATCACTACCATTTCGCTATCTGTTTACCTAAATCCTGTGCAAGACTACCACATGACACATGTTTCACTGGACAGTGTAATGGGATAAGTGACAACACAGTGGTTAGTTCAGCAATATTATAGTAATTGGTTTTATCGTTTTATCTAACCATAACATGTTGCAAACGGTATAGAAGCGTTTAAAGGCTAAAAAACACGTATACGCCTCTTGACTTAATATGAAAGAGACCATCACCGGCATGTAAGGTAGAGATGTCAAAGGGCCGGGCTTGGGCCGGCCCAGCCCAAGCCCGTCGGGCCTGCTGTGGGGCCGGGCCGGGGCCGGGCCAGTGGGGGCTGCCAACCGGGCCGGGCCGGGCCGGGCCTGCCGAAGGCAAACCCAGGCCCAGGCCCTAGGCCCAATAGCTAGGGCCGGGCTTGGGCCGGGCCCGGGCCCTTTTTTTTTTTCTTCTTGTTATTCAATTTTAAATTTCATCTCTAGGCAATATTCACAATTTAACGAACCTAATCTTTATCATTTTATTTCATTATAAGTAATATACATATATATGTATGTATGTATATACATATTTATTTGTTAGCCATTATATTTTTTATTATATGTTAAACATTTTCATACTCTTCTTGATGAGCTTTATTAATAAAATCTTAACACATAACAATTTATATAGAAAAATAATAAATGTATTCATAGGCCCTCCTCCTTTTATCCGGGCTTGGGACCGGCTGCTTGTAAACAAACAGGCGAAGTTACCTATTTTTTTATATATACGAAAAAATATATATCTTGCTTGTAAAAATTTATTTTATATATATGGAAAAAAAAGTATATTTTGTGAAAAAATTTATTCTTAAAATTCTAACAATCAAAATAATAATGAATGTCTATCCAAAATATCAGCAATCAAAGATCAAGAAATCTGCAACGTCAACCAAAAGGATCAAAAGAGGAAAATAAAAACAAATTACCTAATCATCCAGAAGTACTTCAATATCCGAGTCACTGCTCTTCCTATCATCAATCGGTTTATCTTGCTCGCGGTATTTCGCATCAAGATAATCCTTCCAACATACACATAGCTCGAGCGACTCGGGGTTAAGACGACTCCTCCTGTCATCCAAAACCCTCCCGCTAGCTGAAAATGCCGACTCTGAAGCAACCGTGGAGGCTTGCACTGGCAGTACATCCCGTGCAATTTGGGATAAAGTTTTATACATGTTTTGATTTTGTTTCCAAAAATTTAACAAATTAAAATTAACCTGTTCTTGCCTTGATAAATCAGAATAATGATCAGTATTTGCATATACACCAATCTCATTAAAAGAGGAAAAAGTATACGAACCTGCCGAATTAGAAGTACCTTCACCTGGTAGTTGTCTTGCTACTAGATGTTCAAAGCCCTGAAGGTATGGCGCATAATACCTCTCAACAGTGGATGATGATGTAGCTCGCCCGCGCACGTCAGCAGAATTACGATAGACGTTGAACAAGTCCTCAAACCTCTTGCTCACTTTTGCTGTGAATGCGGTTGTCTCCTCTGCTGTGTAGCACATTAATTTCGATATCTCTTGTATCGAGGCGTTCACGCCATGCAACTTTAACCTAGGATCTAAACAAGTAGCCACAGTAAAAATAGCAGGCAGCTTACTCCAATATTTATTAAATTTTTGATCCATCACTTTTACTATTTCCTTAAAGGGTCCTATATATCTCCATTTTGTTAACATTGTAGCCATCTTCAGAATTTCTATTACAGCGAGAGGAGAGGTGGGATAGTACGTACCAGACAATAAATTGGTAGACGTGTAGAATACAAAAATTCAGCTAGGTATGTGGCCATCTGCCATTCCTCTTGAGTTGGCAAGCCGGCTGGGAACTGGGTTAGTAGAAAATGCGTATAGACTTCTCGGTATGCCAGAATGTGTAAAAGCATGTGGTATGTAGAGTTCCACCTGTGGACCACATCTGTAACTGCTCTCCTGCGAGGCATATTATATTGAACACACAACGTTTTAAATTGTTGTGTTCTCGGACTCGAGCTATTAACATACGCTGTCATACCCCTCATTTTGAGAAGAATATCTCCTGCAGCAGCTAAACCATCTTGAACAATTAAATTAATAATGTGACAAACACAGCGAACATGAAATAATTCACCGTTAAGTACAGGTTGAAGCGTCTCCTTTAAAGCTGCAACAGCAACTTTATTATTAGAAGCATTATCAAAACTAACACTCATAATCTTATCCTTAATTTTAAATGTGGTGCATGCTTTTAATATAAGAATAGCAATGTTCATTCCATCGTGCGGATAAGGGAAGTGCTCGAAAGCGATGATTCTCTTGTGCATAACCCAATCTACATCAATCCAATGAGCGGTCACACAAGAATAACTAACAAAAGTATAAGGAGATTGCCAAATATCAGAAGTAAGACTAACTTTACCTTCAAATTTATCGAAATAATCGATAAGGCGTGCTTTAGCAGCATTGTACTGTCGGAGTGCATCGGATCTAGTTGTGTTTCTATGAACCTTTTTGTACAAAGGTTGAACGTATGTGTTCATATATCTAGAGTGCTTAGGATTATCGGCAAAAGAAAAGGCTTGTTCATCATGAATAACAAATTCAGCGAGACCGTCTCTTTGCTCTCGCTGATTATAAACAAATAACTTACCGTCAAAAGATAACTGCGTTTGGGTAGGTTCGACGTGGCCTTGTCGAGGTGCACACAGAGGGTAATGCCTGTTAAGATGTCCATTACCACTACCAGACGAAAATAATTTAGCGCAGTACTTACATCGAGCTTTTCGGATGCCGTCCACCATAACTACATCGAAATGATTCCAACACTCGGCTTTCTTTTTTTCCCCTTTTGGACTTCTGGCTCATTACCGGAGGCATTGCTCGGCCCTTCTTCATCATGACCAGGCATAGGGTTGAGATTATGCCACGGAGTAGTAGCTTCGCCAACCGAGCTGCGTCCTTGACTATAATGCGGGGGGTCTTCATCAGGCGTGTATTCAAAATCTGGAATGTTTTGATTGAACTCCCAATTGGCTTGGGTATCTATCATACAGCCTGTACTCATTCGTCCAGGAACGAATGGTTGTGTTGGTGCTTGGATTGGTGTTTGTGATGGCCGTGGCGCTGGCGCTTGTGCTGGTGGTGGTGCTTGCGATGATGATGATGTTTTTCGTGATGACGATGCACGCCTCATTTTCTTCAATAATCCAGCCATATTTCGAGCTAAACTTTGTAAGAGTAACTAAATACACAAGTATAAGAGTAGTAATAAGAAATAACAATTAAAAGAATGAACGAGTAACAAATATTAGAGAGTTAGTAATTAAAAAGAATTTAGCAAGACTAGTAATTAATAAACAAGAGTACTAATTAGTAAATACTAGTAGTAATTAGCAAGAGTAGTAATTAAAAAGAATTTAGCAAGACTAGTAAGTAATAAACAAGAGTACTAATTAGTAAATACTAGTAGTAATTAGCAAGAGTAGTAATTGGAGAGGAAAATAGTAGCAAAGCTTGTAGAAATATAGAATGTTTAGGTAAGAGAGAGTAAGAAGATTGGTGTGAAAAATTAGAGAGAAATGGTGTGAATTTATAGATTTTAGAAACTTCACAAAAGACCAAAATACCCCTACAAACTATCCGTTTATAGTTGTTGGGGAGGGTAAGAGTGTAAAGGAGTTGAAAAATATAGGTTAGACTAAAATACCCCCCAAACTAGCCGTTATATTGCTGTTGGGGGGGTAAAAGTGAAATTTTGGAAAAGGGGTGGAAGAAAGGGGGGAAAAACAAAAAAATTCAAACAAGTGGGGCCAAAACCGGGCCAAACCCGGGCCGCAGACCGGGCCAGCCCCGGGCCAGATCCGGGCCGCAGACCGGGCCAGACCCGGGCCGCAGACCGGGCCAGACCCGGGCCGACTTCGGGCCGGGCCAAACCCGTTTCCGGGCCGGGCCGGGCCGGGCTTTTTCGCAGCAATGGACGGCCTGGTCCAGGCCCAGGCCCCAGGCCCGCTGTGCTGGGGCCGCCACTGTTCATCGTCGGGGCCGGGCCAGCCCTGGCCAGAACCGGGCCGGGTCGGGCCAGCCCGCGGGCCGCCCGGCCCGTTTGACAACTCTATTGTAAGGTGGACTCTCAAGCACATATTTGTTGAGCTAAGGCCAGCCATTCGAGTGTGATTGTAGAAGCTGCACGAAAAACCGGTAAGTCGGTTACGTCATGTTTCGTTCACGCTTAAGGGGGCGCGAATGCATCACTCTCTCGTGGCCCATTCTTACAATGTTGAACAATAGTCCAGATTTTGTAATGGAAATATTTCACACGCCACAATACACAACTTCAAAGTCCTGCAAGTTCTTTCCTTCGTGATCCAGTGCAGACTTGGAAAGGGAGAGGGACGGGGAGATATGGCGAGAGAAAGAGACCTAGTCAAAGCTCACACTGGATCTGGCTGAAAGGTTTGAAACTCAAAATGGGCCTATCAAAAGCCTAGCAGGGTTTCAGCCAAGGCCTTGTAGCAATTTTCCACTATATATAGGTTTATAGAACATGAAGTGCCCACATCATTATTGGGAAGGCGAGGTAACATGAAAGTGAGAAGACATCAGACGTAATGTAGAAGGTGGTCTGCTGATCACCTCAATACTTTCCTGAAGAAAATGCTAATACTAGCACTGATATGTTCTGAATTTTGCAAAGCACGAGGGTAAAAAATGCAACGCTAAGATTTCCTCAAACAAGCACGCTCCAGTTTGAGTACAGCAACATTTTCAGCAATCAGCTGTAGTTATGACAAAAGGTCATACAACGTCACGGTTTTCAGATGCTGGAATTTTAGCTGTAGTACATATACTTCTTACTGCATTAGTAACATATTGATATTGATTTATTTTTGGAAATGAACTCAGAAAGGCTCGCATTTAATACTAGCTGCAAAGTTTCTAGGCCGCTGAGGCAGAAACCATGATTAGTTAGAAACAGTATCCATGGTACACGAGAATGTAATTTTATTGGTTACATGGATGTTTTTGCATTTAACAAGCACACGAATAATGATACCATATTTTCCCGCTGATACACTCTGTAGTGCATAACCTAAATCATATAGACCAGCCAATTAAGATAAAAAGGAAAAACTTACTCAGACACTAATCGAATTGCAAGTTCACCCACAATTCCATAACGACAATGAAGCTGCAAAACTACAATATGGGGCTGCTACTGCTGGCAGAGTTGCTCAACTGCGGTCACAATCTGAGCAGGCTGAACTATGGTAAACTCCTCCAAAGTCCCGGCATATGGGGTTGGCACATCCTGCGACGACAAGCATACAATTGGCGCATCCAAGTAATCATGGAAATTCTCGGAAATAGCTGCTGTCAAGCTAGCACCAATGCCACCTGTCCGCATACACTCTTCCACAATAAGCACGCGATGTGTCTTTTTCACCGAATTCCCAATGGTGTGAAGATCAAATGGTTTCAGCGACCTGATGTCAATAACTTCAGGATCATATCCTTTGTTCACCAATGTCTTTGCAGCCTGCATCACGTGATACCTCATGCGTGAGTAGGTTAGGATGGTGATATGTTCCCCTGGCCTAACCATCTCAGCTTCCTCGAGATTGCAAATATACTCCTCGTCAGGAATCCTCTCCTTGAGGTTGTAAAGCAGCACGTGCTCAAATAATATCACGGGGTTCTCGCTACGAATAGCAGCTTTCATTAATCCCTTCGCATTATAGGGAGTCGAGCACGCAACCATCTGGATCCCGGGAATGGACTGGAAATATGATTCAAGCCGTTGAGAATGTTCAGCTCCGAGCTGCCGTCCAACTCCACCAGGGCCGCGGATGACCACAGGTATGGTGAACTGACCACCAGAGGTGTAGTGGAGCATCCCGCAGTTGTTAGAGATCTGGTTAAAAGCTAGGAGGAGAAATCCCATGTTCATTCCCTCAACAATTGGCCTTAGGCCAGTCATGGCAGCTCCAATGGCCATACCCGTGAAAGAGTTCTCAGCAATTGGGGTGTCAAGAACTCTGAGATCGCCATACTTGGGAGCTAGGCCTTTGGTCACCTTGTAGGAGCCTCCGTAGTGACCGACGTCTTCACCCATAACACAAACACGGGGATCTCTGTCCATTTCTTCCTCCAAGCCTTCACGCAGAGCTTCAAAGAGTAACAGCTCATGCCTGAAAATGCAAAAATTACTATATTAGAGGTTCCCTTGACTATAACAACAAATAAAGGGACGATGCTAAATGGAGAACACGCAAGGGAATGCAGCTTTAAAGGTTCGTCCACTTATAGTTCTAAGCTAACACTCTATGCAAATTGCTTTATCTTTGATAGGAATATCAAACCCATGAACAATATCAGATTCTTAGTAGGTTTTGATTGATCTTAAAAAGACATGGCAAATTACAAAAACAGTCCTTCTTTCATCTTTATATCAAATTCGTCCTTTTCCTTGTAATTTGGTCACATACATCCTAAAGCTTCCGTGTTCTGATTCGCTCTTACCATTAGGTAAGTCCGTTAAGGCAAGTTTGAGAAGGGCTAGACAGTAACTTCAGACATATATTGAAAGGTCATGATTAGACAAAGAAATGATAGAAGAGATAGAGACGGTTCAGATAAGGAAAGTTGCAATTTTGACCCTCCAAAACTTAACAGACTAAAGTGACAGAAGGACCAATTAGAACAGACATTTGTTGAGTACGAATCTAACCAAATAATAGGAGAAGGGCAAACAAAAATAGAAGATAAAAGGAGGAACACGGTGTTTCCAATTTAGACTTAAAAATATTTTCCAAAAATATCCACAGTATAAGCATTTCCACTTCACAACAAAAACTGTTGAAAAGTTATCACTCCCAATCTCCAAAAGCTTCAACTAATTTTCAATGACTTTACATGATAGCAACTTCTTGACCATACTAGGGAAAGAATAGATAATCTAGTTTAGGAATTATAGAGTGCTCAGGCAATGACAAGCTATTTACGAAAAGATGTTTGCCCGGAATTGCAAAACATGACTGCGACAGAACATGGAGTTCAGAATGCTCATACAATGACAAGCTATTTTTCTCACTAAATAGTAAAGAAAAAAGTATTCACCCGAAATTTCCAACCATGACTGCAAGAGAATATGGTCAGCATTGACCATGTCCCCACTCTAGGGATTTACTTAAACACAATTTCCTGTTTACAAATCACATATATAATCTATGCATATAGATGACCAACGCCTACCAGGCATCAAAGAAATATAGGTGTGCTCTTTTGTTTTATAAAAGCATCACATACTAAGACCAAAATATGCTTCTAAATGGATTGCAAAACAATGACGAGCGGGCCATTCAGCATTAGTTCATTTGTCATGTCATGTGCAAAACGATACCATTCTCAATGCCAGATATACATTCGTGAAGCCATAGCAACATACACGACTACAGTAGCGTGTGACGTCAGTGTGCATAAGAATTTAGTTAGAGCTAACATATATGACCAACTAGGCTTATGAAAAGAAGGACTCTCAATGTTCTGTCAGCTAGCACTGCCCTTCTGCGCAAATGCTCATTCTCAGCCTTCACTGCAAACAGCTTCAGCCACATGCATATTACTTATGCACACCATAGAACGGACAGAGGGAAGGAAGGGCTGGCATGATCCATGCAAACACCCCCCCCCCCCCCAAAAAATTATATATATGCCTAAATGTTTGAAAATCCATTTTACAAACAATTCTTGATGTATGTTTCTCATACTCACGTACATGGACTCCTTTATGATGCAATTACTTTTTCACATGAAACTGAATGGGCCATACAGCTGTAGTTAGAAGTTAAAGTAACTCGTACTCAACACTACAAGAACGTTTTCTTACATAAGCATAAGTTCGGTAAATGACGTCAGCTTTTTCAGGGTTTTCTATTTTCTAGCAAATAGAATTCTCCTTTTTGCTAAAAGGGAAACATTTTGTTGGTCATCAAGCATATCAAAAATAATTCCAAGTCAGGGGTTGGAATGGATCATCATGAAACGAGGATCTTATCAACTCAAACATAATAAAAATTGGACCGACATAGTAACTTAGGCAAAGGTCTTCTCTTTTCGCTTTTTCAACTGCAGCATCCCAGATTACACATTTTTGTTTTTGCAAATATCATAAGGCTTTAATTCTATACCCTACTTCTTAAAAACCAGAGAGCAGTAAATAAGTAACTGAATGTCGTCCATTTGTAGTGTGATTTCTTCCTTCATTTATATGCCCTTTTGTAGCAATTATGCCTATAGATGACAATAGATTAAGTAAATGAAAAATATGCCAAGTGATTCCCAGGAAAGCTATGCCTATTGCAAAAGCACAAAAGCCATTTGCCAAAGCACTATCCTGCGGACCGAAACAAGTGGCACGACCTCCTAAAGGAAACATTGCTTTGGCAAAAGCGCTAGCTGCTCTGGCATTGACACTAGCCTATAAGAAAATATCATATCCTAATACTATAGAGGTGGCTCTCCAGTAATTACTTTGCTCACTTTGATCATCCTACGATGCCAGGGAAACGGCTAGAAATGGTAAAAGAAAACAAACCATATGTTTTAATTACATGAAGAAAAAGAAACGTTTTGGCCACCTATGCCATGCACAATAAGCTAAGCAGAGTTTTTGGTATTCTCAAATTATGAACTTGAAAGACTGGAAACTTGGGTTCCTTACACTGAACGTCAGGTATCACGGCAACCAAACAGAGGCTACAGGTAAACAAGTTTGAGCTTCTAGAAAGTTCATTTTCATTTAATTTAAGGATTTAATGATTAATGTAATTATACTTCATCGAGGTTAGAACAAGTACTATATAGACATATAAGACAACCAACCGTTCCAGTTATACAAAAGAAACCATTCATACCCCGGTTTTGACGCTGTAGATGCTGCTGCACTATCAGCCTTTGTCTGCAAAATCCAAACAAACCCAAATCACATCTCTGAAAATCTCTCTCACACACACACATACACAAATGGACATACAAACAGACACTCACATGAACACACAATGATAGAGATGTGAAATCTATCACACACACACACAGACAAACGGACATACAAACAGACACTCACATGAACACACAATGATAGAGAAAGAGATCAACTAACCGCAACTGCATTAGTGACCAGTTTGTCAACTCTGCCACTGTTCATCCTGCCATCAGATCTCACCACAAAGATACTCCCTTTCCTCTCTGAGACAAACATAAAATCCAATCAAATCCTAATTAATACAAAACCCAAAAACCCCATTTCGGGTTAGACACAAAATCAATCAAGAGCCACCATAATTGAACCAATTAACAGCAAAACGACACAGTACCCGAAACCGATTCGCGCGAAGTGAGGTAAAACTTCTTTGAATCGAACGAATTGGAGGATGAAAGAGCTCTTGCTGCTCCAACTGCTTGGAAAATCGAAGCCATTCTTTGATGCGTCTACTGCAATTTCAAGAAAGTGATCCAAAAAAGAGCAAGAAATACAGAGAGATCAAAGAAAAGCCAGTGCAATGTGGCTTAATATTCACAGAGGAAGAGGGTGCATGTTGGGTGTGGATATAAATAAACAGAAGTGTGTGTTTTTGGGTGGGCGGAGCGATTGAGGAAGCTGGTGGTTCTTGTGGTTTTCGTCGCATAAAAAGGGACTCTTTTTCAGGGACAGAGACAAGTGTACTTCGTTTACATCGAAGGTTCTGGTGCAACAGGGCTTATGGAAAAGGTTCTCAGACCTATGAAAGTCAGACATGTGTCCCTTTTGATTTCCCCAAATATTTTGTTTTTTGAAGTGGGGTATCTGATTGGCTGGAGACTTTTAAGTATGTAAAGGAACTTTGGTTCTGATTGTAGACTACTGAAACTTCTGTTCGAGTGATGTGGTATGAAATTCGTTGGTAACCCACCTTCCCAACCCTAACAAACAGCTCATTTTAAAGTTGTCCTATTTTTCTTTTTCTTTTTTTGGGCTGAAAGGAGTTTGTATTAAAATTAGAGTGAATTTCAAGTCTAGATTTCACTTTGAAATGCTGAAACGATAATATGTGAAATTGTAAGAGCGCACAAGTTTGCAATTCAAATAAGAATATTTATCTTTTACGCTGCCGGTTGCTCCACCACCATGTTTTGCATTCTTAAATATTATTATTATTATTAGTGAAGTGATTCAATGTGTATCACCATTCTCTTGGTTTCTCTTTTCCGATCAAAAACTAGTTTATGTAATCTAATGTATAGTCAGTTTCAGTTCTCTTTTTTTTTCCTTCATAAACTTTAAGATGTTATTTATGTTACTGGGTAGACTCACAATCAATTTATATGCTACTGTACAATCGACTAACAGTGGAGATTTTTTTTGCCTCTAGGACCTAAGAACTTCACTAAAAATGAAAACTTATTAAGTACAAGATGCAAAACAGATCTACAAACCTTGCGCCCACTAAAACAAACACTTTCTTACAACATAACGAATGTCAGTACGACAATGTACTGGATTCTCTATCGATACAAGGCAGATCATGTGGAAACTTGACAAAGAGAAAAGGAAAAGATATAAGTGCATTCCAGACTTGACTTCTTTAAGTCAGGTTTCGTTTATAAATTTGACGACCTTTGTCCTGTTGCCCCTCTCTTCATTTTATACTTGCTTGCCATTTGGTTGAGTTATATCTCCATGATGGTTATGTTCTTCCACAGATAGATCGTAGAAAATAACTACAACTAAAAGACAAACTACCTACTGAAAATATAACTTCTACCACTTAAAAAATTACTATCCACTAATAAGTAACTAACAAAACTTATCCCTTATCAATATGGACACATTTTCAGAAATTGGTTTCTTTCACTTCGTTGTTTGAATCTTCCATTGTCTCTCTTTCAAAAATATTAATAAAAATTAATGTCATTTAGTGGCATTTAATTAAAGACATGTCACTAGTTTAAAAAAATATATATTTGTTGGTGCAAACATTGCCCCTGGTCAAGCAATTGAATACTTGTAAATTTCAAAGAGTCAAATCTTTTATTGGGAAAGCATCTCTCACGATCGATAGACTTGCAGTCTTTTGTGAATGCACTTTTACAGTCGATGAGCCATTGATTGGCTTTAGCTGCATCAATATTGGAGTGCATTAAAAGGAGGCATTCTTTCACTATCGATAGCATTACACTCTTCAAAGTGGAAGCATTTTTTCATATCGATAGTCTTTCACTATTAATAGCCTTGCATTTTTTTATTAAGGATAAGCCACCTATTGGCTTAAATTTTATCATCTCGATTTTGCAAGATAATATTCTCTATCGATAGGCTTGTATTCTTCAAAATGAATGCATTTTCCTATCGATAGCTTTACACTCTTCAAAGTGCAAGCATTTTACTATTAATAGCCTTTCATTGTTGATAGCATTGCATTTTTTCACTATTGATAAGCCATCTATTGGCTTAAACTGCATCATTTTGATTTTGCTAGATAATATTTACTATCGATATAACAGTCGCAATCGATAGCCTTGCACTCTTCAAAGTGAAAACATTTTTCCTATCTATAGCTATATACTCTTCAAAGTGAAAGCAATTTTACTATCGATAGCCTTTCACTATTTATAGCCTTGCATTTTTTACTACTGATAAGTCATCTTGGCTTAAACTGCATCATCTTGATTTTGCAATAATATTCATTATTGATACAGTAGTCGGAATTGATCGGCTTACACTCTTCAAAGTGAAAGTACTTTCACTATTGATAGTCATACACTCTTTATAGTGAAAGCATTTTTATTATCAATAGCCTTGCACCCTGTTAAAATGACAGCAATATTCACTATTGATGGCATTACAAACAATTATAAGCAACCAATTGAGTGGTTTTCTGCCCCCTTAGAGAAACTTAATCCAATAGACCACTATGCACACAGAAAAGAATGAACATATGGTTATAGTATCAATGTCTTATCAAATGAACTTTTGCTTTATAACTGTATATTAATCCTGCTAATTTGAAAGCCATAAAATAAAAATAAAATATTAGTGTGAACCGAAAATCCAAAATGGGTGTTGTGTACCAAAATATAATGAATCTAAAAGTTTTCTAGACGTACTTGTGCCTTGGTATCCATGAATTTTATGGCGATGTCCCGTCACAAATGGGTTTTCAAAATATGTAACAGTCATGCCATCGTCTTGCTATGGCCATTTTTTATATGGTGGTGAAATGTATTGTTTTAAAGCATCCATTGATTTGACATCATTTTTCTAGATTCAAATAAATTGTTCTTTGGCTATTATGGGAGCATCTATATGACGAATGACATCATTCATATATTCTTTTGGTGTATAAATTATTTTATGGTCTTGTGAACCATTGACATGGCCCCAGTAATATTATTTCTATTTTCTTTTGGTGTAAAGACCATTTCATGGTCAGAAACATTATTATCCTTTACACTTTTCTCAACAAATGATACATTATCCAAATTTTTTGTCAATTTTGGCATTTCATTGAGTTTATGTAAATTACCGGAAAGCATGCATAGCTCACGCGAATCTTCTAATAGATTTGAACGGACGCCTTCAAACACTCTGAATTAGATTGTCCCATCATTTCTAACAATACTTCTCATACTTGGCATATTTCCCTTCGTGCTTACAAGTGTCCCACCGGACGTGCCAATATTTGCGCTGCCGGACAAACTCATAATTTATTTGTATACCCACGATACAATCTATTAACAGCGTGGATCTTTTTTGCCTCTAGGGCTTGAGGACCTCACTAAAAAATGAAAACCTTTTGAGGAAAAGATGCTAAACAGATCTACAAACAATAGGCCCACTAGAACAAATACTTTTCTTACAACATAACGAATGTAAATACGACAATGTACTGGATTCTCTATTGATAGGCAAATCACGTGAAAACTTGACAAAGAGAAAATAAAAAGATAAGTACATCCCAGACTTGACTTCTTTAAGTCAGGTTTGGTTTGTGAATTTGATGACCCTTGTCATGTTGCCCCTCTCTTTCTTTTATACTTGCTTGCCATTTGCTTGAGTTGTATCTTCACGATGGTTCTGTCCTTTCACGGATAGATTGTAAGAAATAACTACACTAAAAGACAAACTACTCATTTAAAATATAACTCCTACCACTTAGAAAATAAATACACACTAATAAGTAACCAACAACACTTAGCCTTTATCAATAGGGACACATTTTCATAAGTTAGTATTTTTCACTTCCTGATTTGAATCTTCCATCATCGCTTTTTCAGAAATAGTAATAAAAGTTAATGCCATTTAGTGGCATTTAATTAATTAAAGGCATGTCACTAGTAAAAAAAAAATGTTGGTGCAAACATATGTATATCACCTTCTTGTGGGTTTTGTACTCATAGTTTCTTTTAACCTATTTTTTATGATTCGGCATGGATCAGTAAGTGAAGTAAACAAAGATACAATTGTAATTTCTGTAGATGTGTTGTATCGAAAATTCTTCTTTGCAGGCAAATTCAGGATATGTAAGAAATTTTGTATGGTTAGCCATCATACATCGGTCAAAATTACATGGTACAAATTACCTTCTTAAAAAGTGTCCAAATAAAATATTTTGAAACCGTGAGAGTTTCAAATTAATGAATTTTAAATTATGCAAAATTTTGATGAGAATCTGACACCCATGGCATTAGTTTTACTCGTGAAAAGAATATACGAGAAGCATAAGAATTTTGGCGATTTCTTTTGTCCATAAGAACCTTTTCTTTTCTTTTTTTTACTCGAAATAGTGTTTTAGGAGAAGGGCAATTGATGACATTTTTGGCATGTTTATATTCATGCCTATTCATGTTAATGGCCCCTTGGGACTTGAGGTAAATATCTAGTTTGGTTATCCCTTTTCACGGAAATAGACCAAGTCCCTTTTCTTATGCCATATACTTCTGCGGCCAAGTTACTTAATACGCAGATATCATATATGTAATTGCAAAACCAAGAGAGGAAACATCAGTTTTCAATTAACTCAATCTAAAGCTGGCAATGCCAACTTACTAGTTGAGAATTAGAATGCTTAGTGGTATTCTAACTTCCTATGGCCTAAATTTCTTGCTGCCCCTAGCCATGGTTGCCTAAATGACATCATGGATACTCATGGGTTGGTTTTGAAGGTAACTGTTAGCCTATGATTTAGTAACTTGGGTATCATTCTGTTTTGATGATAATAATATATTATTTATTTTCTTATATTTGTTTTGAGTGGATGCTTAGTTATATACATCTCGAAAAAGATTAGGTTGTGTAATCATGCAGCATAACAAGCTAATCGCATATGCCTCCAGATAATTGAGAAACCATGAAAAGAACTACCATACACGTGATTTTAGAGTTGGCAGCAGTGGTGTAAAAATGGAGATATTACTTGTATGGTGCTACCTGTGAGATAAATATTGACCATAAGAGTTTGAAATATATCTTTATCTAGAAGAAACTCAATATGAGACAAAGAAGATGACTAGAACTCTTTAAGGACTATGTTTGTTCTATAATGTATCACCGGGTAAAGCTAATGTAGTGGCAGATGCGCTAAGTAGAAAAGGGAATGGAGAATCTAACCACGATGATTATCCGGTGTTGCAACTGAAAACTGGATCGGGAACCACACCAAAGATAAGCCTGCAAAAGAGAACACAGAATGACCACCGGGTGGGGTTCCTACGGGGGAACGCTCCGATGCTTAAGTCAGAAATGACTAATGATATAGAACTCTGAAGAAGCAGTAAGACACAATGTGTAATTATGTGTGTGTAATTGTCCATACCTGAGGGGTTAGACCCCTTTATATAGTAATAGGAAGGAGAGCCCTAGTAGAACTAGGTCTTCCCCAACTCTAATCAGAATCGAATTGAGATCCTAGAGAATCACATGTCAATCCTTGCTAATTGAGTTAGGGCCTATGTAGGACTTTGTTTGGTGAATGATATGGTAACTACTTTAATCAGCAATAGGCCAGCAACGGCCTAATCAGCAACTGCCTAATCAGCAATAAGCCGGCCTAGACCACGTGTCATCCGTAGATAGGAGGCATATTTTTGGCTATATCATATGCCCCCTGCTTTCACCAGCGTTTAATGAAGCGGGTGGAAACACACTTTTTCTCACTGGTGATAGCGAAATATGCCAAAACAGAATCGAATCTATTTTTATGACATTTCAACTATCCAAACACAGTTCTGCTCGAGCAGAACTCTGCTCGGACGCCATTCTGGTCGGGTAGAATTGTACTTGGAAATGATTCTGCTCAGACACCATTCTGCTCGGACAGAATTGCACTTGGAAATGATTCTGCTAGGGCAGAATTCTGCTCGGGCAGAGTTGTGTTCGGGCATAGGTCACTTTGCTTGGGCAAGGTGTTCATCCATGCTTCTGCTCGGACAGAATTGTGTTCGGCCATGAGGCACTCTGCTCGGACAGAGTGTTCAGGCACGATTCTGCTCGGGTAGAACCGTGTTCGGCCTCTTGGCACTCTGCTCGGGCAGAGTGTTCGGGCACGACTCTGCTCAGGCAGACTCGTGTTCGGCCGTTTGGCACTCTGCTCAGGCAGAGTGTTCGGGAACGATTCTGCTCGGGCAAAACCGTGTTCAGCCGTTTGGCATTCTGCTCAGACAGAGTGTTCGGGCAAGATTCTGCTCGGGCAGAACCGTGTTCGGCCGTTTGGCACTCTGCTCGGACAGAGTGTTCGGGCATGATTCTGCTCGGGCAGAACCGTGTTTGGCCTCTTGGCACTCTACTCGGGCAGAGTGTTTGGGCACGATTCTGCTTGGGCAGAACGGTGTTCGGCTGTTTGGCACTCTGCTCGGACAGAGTGTTCGAGCACGATTCTACTCGGGCAGAACCGTGTTCGGCCGTTTAGCACTCTGCTCGGGCAGAGTGTTTGGGAATGATTCTACTCGGGCAGACTCGTGTTCGGCCGTTTGGCACTCTGCTTGGGCAGAATGTTCGGCGGATATTCTGCTCGGGCAAAACATGTTGCTGAATGTGTAACACACTATAACAATGCTTGAAAGAAATAACTTTATTGCTCGAGCAGAAGATAAAGTTTACACTGGATTGCTTAACAACCCATTTATTCAAAATTATCTTTCTAAAAACAACTTCTAAAAGACCGGGGGGTTTATAA
The DNA here is from genome assembly GCA_033070095.1 of Escallonia herrerae. NCBI lineage: Eukaryota > Viridiplantae > Streptophyta > Magnoliopsida > Escalloniales > Escalloniaceae > Escallonia > Escallonia herrerae. The sequence goes on along the minus strand of JAVXUP010003193.1, from coordinate 11,439 downwards.
GGTCTGGGCCCCTATCCCCCTGAAAAAGAAGTGTCTTGCCTCGAGGCAAGATGCTACTGGTAATATTTCCGCAGATTCTCAGCATTCCAAGTACGAGGGATTGGTTCTCTAGAAAGCATTCTCAGTGTATAGGCGCCCGGTTTGAGCACCTTTATAACACGATAGGGTCCTTCCCAGTTTGGAGATAACTTTCTCGTCGCTGCCTTTGGATCAGAGACTTTTAACTTGCGCAGGACCAAATCTCCTTCTTGAAACTGCTTAGATCGAACTATCTGATTATAATAACGTGCGACTCGTTGTTTTATAACAACAGATCGTTCATGTGCTTGAGTTCGAGCTTCCTCGACCAGATCAAGATTAGCCCGGAGTCCATCTTCATTGTTAACTTCGCTGAAGTGCAAGGCCTGTATTGTTGGAACTCTGATCTCAACCGACAACAGTGCTTCTGTTCCATAGCATAGAAAGAAAGGCGGTTCTCCTGTGACCGAGTGTGGACTAGTTCGGTATGCCCACAACACCTTGGGGAGTTCATCAACCCATGCGCCTTTAGCTTCATCCAACTTCTTATTTAATCCTTGTAAGATACTTCGGTTCGTGTTCTCAGTCTAACTGTTGGATTGTGGATGAGCTACTGAAGTGAATCTCAAATCAATCGAAAGATTCGTACAAAAGGTTCGGAAGTTGTTGTTGTCAAACTGCTTCCCATTGTCAACGACCAAAGCTCTTGGTACTCCAAAATGGCAGACGACATTTTTCCAAAAGAAATCTTCACACTTGGCTGAAGTAATGGTGGCCAGGGATTCTGCTTCAGTCCATTTTTTGAAGTAGTCTATTGCCACAATCACAAACCGTCGTTGCCTAGACGCCATCGGATAAGGTCCTAGCAGATCCATTCCCCATATTGCAAAAGGGATTGGAGAAACAACTGAAGTCAAAGGGGCGGCCGGTGTATGCCATACTAGCGCAAATTTTTGACATTTGTTGCGCCTTCGTGTAAATTCGATGGCGTCTTTCTGCATGGTAGGCCAATAATATCCCTGCCTTAAGATTTTCTGGGCTAATGTCCTTCCTCCAAGATGTTGACCGCATATCCCTTCATGTACTTCTTGTAATGCATATACGGATTCTGATGGGCGTAGGCATCTGAGATAAGGAAGGCTAAAGGATTTCTTGTATAGAACACCTTCCACTAACGTGTACCGGGATGCTTTGACACGAAGGTTCCTCGCCGCATGTCTTTCACTTGATAATTCACCCGTACACAAAAATTTGATTCCCCCCCCTTTCCCCCCAACGGATTTATTCTCCTTTTTTTTTCCCTAAATTTCACTTTTACCCCCCCCCCCAATAGCAAAATAACGGCTAGTTTTGGGGGTATTTTGGTCCAAGTTAATTTTTTCAACTCTTTTAAGGTTTTTACACTCTTACCCTTCCCAACAACTATAAACGGATAGGTTTTTAGGAGTATTTTGGTCTTTTGTGAAGTTTAAAAAATCTATAAATTCACACCATTTCTCTCTAATTTTCACACCAATCTTCTTACTCTCTCTTATATAAACATTCTACATTTCTACAAGCTTTGCTACTATTGCTAATTACTACTCTTATTTACTAATTAGTACTCTCTTGCATATTGTTCATACCCTATTCTGGTCGCACCCCAAGACCCGCCAAGGGACCCACTTTGCACGACACATCACCCAGTCAGCGGTCAACTTTTCAACGCTCGAGGGCCGGTCAAAGCAACGCATGCTCAAGTCACGTGAACCATTCGTGAAGCGACTTCGGCGTGCCTTCCACCCCAAGGGGTCGGCCTCCCTCTAGGGTCGGCCTCCCCCAAGGGTCGGCCTCCCTTGGGGGTCGGCCACCCTCGGGGGGTCGGCCTCCCTCTAGGGTCGGCCTCCCCCAAGGGGTCGGCCACCCTGGGGGGTCGGCCACCCCGAGGGGTCGGCCTCCCCCAAGGGGTCGGCCACCCTTGGGGGTCGGCCACCCTCAGGGGGTCGGCCTCCCTCTAGGCTCGGCCTTCCCCAAGCGTCGGCCTCCATTGGGGGTCGGCCACCTGCCTTGAACACCGACGCCGTCACCTTTGACCCCACCACATTGTCACGACGACCGTCGCTCGCGGCCGCACTCCGCCATAGTCGCGACGACCGTCGCTCTCGGCCGTGCCCCTTCGTCGCGATGACCGTCGCCCGTAGTCTCGATGACCGTCACTTGTGGCCGCTCTGTCGCCATGACAACCGTCGCTCACGGTCGCGCGCCATCCACGCAACGACCCTCGTCGCTCGGAGATCACTCTGCGACCCTCGTCGCCCGCACTCAACCGCGCCCCATGCGCTGCAATCATGTTATATGCTCACGGGATAGGCTACTCCTCCAGGACACTATCTCCGCCGGGGTGCCTGCGTGACTGGCCTACGTGCTCTGGCACTGGGGGCTCGCGTCGGCACCCCTAAGGACTATGACCCCCGGGTCACTCCGAGATGGGAGCAGGTCTTCGGAAGGGCATCTTGCCTAGTCCACCTGGCAGCTGGGCGTCGGGTCTTCCCCACCGCTGCCAGGACCTGTGGGATTCAGTAAGGGCTTGGACTGGAGGCTGGGGCAACGGGCTACTCTGACCATGCTACCGCGGCATGATCAGTCTCCTCAGACAGGCAGAGAGATGTCGCAAGGGCAGGGCAGCACGAACTTAGGGACCGGCAGTCCAACGAAGGGTCAGTGCGTTGGCCCCCTGGTGACGTGTCGTTCCCAGGGGGCGACACATGTCAACTTATGACACATGCACATTTTTGCCTATAAATAGTGGACTTTGGAGCTTTTTCAAGGATCGGATTCTCATTTGGACTTTTCACTTTCTCTCTCTAAAGGAAACATTCTCTCTGGAATTCTAGTGAGAGAAATATACTTGAACTCCCGTCTACGGACCCTGGACGCCATACCCTCATTACGGACTGCAGACTGTCGGTCCTGTTCATCGTCACCTTGCCTGCGCAGCACTGCCACCCCTCACGACCTGTCTGGGGAGCCTTGTCCTCGGCCCTTGCGCCGTCCTTGCTGTCTCCCACGTTGCCTACCTGGAAGCCAACTCAGACCGCATCCTTTGTGGCACCTCCACGTATCATCGAACCATTTCCGGCACCATCATTTTGGCGACTCCGCTGGGGAGGTGAGCATCGTATTGCGGTTTGCATACCTTCCGGACTTAGGCATTATGCCTGTGCAACGGAGAGCTACTAGGGCGACCAGCCAAGGACCCAACCCCGCCCTGCAAGAACACCACCTCGGTGACCAGGAGGAGACTAGAGCCGCGCGGCTCCGAGACCAGCTGCCGACCACTACCCCCGACGTACAAGTGCTCGTAAATGCAGCCATCCAGCAACTCACTCCGACCATCACCACGCTGCAAGATTCACAGACCGCTCTACTAGCCGCCGTTATGGACATGCAAAAATCCATACAAGCCCTGTCCTCACAGCAGGCCGCTCCGTCAATCCAGCCTTCAGGACCGGGGCCAGCTTTTGACATCGCCCCGGCCCCAGTGTCGCGACTACCGCCGCCTTGGACATCTAGACCCCTGGCGGTAGGGCTCGCAACACCGTCGCTGCCGGTAGCCGACATATCTCCTTCTGCAGTGCCGCCCCACAAGCTACACACGGATCTCGGGCCAGTCTTGCAGCAGATTCCCCCCGCTGTCACACCATCTCATCTGACGCCGGCAAGAAGCTCCTCCGAAACGCATGACTCCATTGAGATGGAACCTAATCCCTATCCAGTTGAGCAACACCAAACCCCCGGCCAAGTGATGGGCATGTCTCGCCAACCCACACTTGCCCTCGCACAGCTGCCCCTGCCAGCACCTGCACCATACCAACCCTCCCATGTCCCCGTTCATCAAGCCGTGCCATCTGGGGGCTCGGGGGCTCGCGACGCACCAGGCGGTCATCACCCCTTGACCGGCAATGAGGCACCATCCTCCAACTATGTCACTCAGTCAGATTTGGAGGCCCTTGTCCGTCGCCTGTCGAAGAATCCCGAGCCGGACTCCTCAACCCGTCTAACCGGACACGCCCCATACGCTAATGATATCGCCATCGCACCCTACCCCGTCAAGTACAAGCAACCAAACTTTGTGCTCTTCAACGGACGTGAGGGAAACGCCCGTGAGCATCTAACAAGGTTTGCAGGCTCCTTGGAGCAGTATGGTACAGGAAGCAGCTTGAAGTTGAGAGAATTCCACAAGTCCCTTACGGGCTTGGCTTACACCTGGTATCACCAGATCCCCGCAGGGACCGTCCACACCTGGGGCGACATGGTCCAGCTGTTCTTAGACAAATTTCATTACGAGACCGAGCGCGTGACTATCGTTGATATTGCTGGCATTCGCCAGAACCAGGGGGAAGACTTGAATAAGTATGTGCATCGTTTTCATCTTAAGTGCCTTGAGTGCACAGATTTCAGCAAAGACGAAACGTTGGTTCCCATATGCATCAAAAATATGATTGACGTCTACCGAGTGCATATCGAGAACCTACAGTTAAGGTCATGGGGACACCTCAAGGAGGCAGCCCGACGAACTTACGAGACAGTTGGTCCTGTCAAGTCATGGAAGCCTCGACCGCAAAGTACGCTGTTGGCCTCAACTGATGCACCTATCACTCAACGTAGCAACGACAACAACAACTATGCAGGCTTCAAGCGTCAGCTTCCAGATGTGAACCAAGGCTCCGACAAGCGAAGGCAACAAAGACCCGCCCCTAACTATCCCTGTGACCTGAATACAGTGAAGGAACTCTTGGCTGAATGGGTGGCGCATGACAAAAATTTCCAACTGCCACCAATGCGGACCAATATCACAGACGAAGAAAAGGCCAGGCCCACCTACTGTCCTTTCCATCGAGCCATTGGCCATCCGCTCAAAGATTGCAATGCACTGCGAACCATCTTTGCAAGGAAGGTAGCGTCGGGCGACCTGCAGCTACGGAAAAATAACGATGTGCGCAAAGATCCCTACCCACCGCATCGCAACAGTAGGGGGCACCAGGCCCTTATGGCTGTCACTGACCATGTCGAGCCTGTAATCCACGAAGCCCCGGCGGAGCCCACACTGACCCTCGTGCCTCCTCCAGCTAAGCAGTCGATGCCTCCCCAACGACAGATGACGAAGATCAAAAGTTTTTTTGATGAAATGGGGTTTTCACCCGCCGCCCGGACTTACCTTTCCAATTGCCTGCTCGAGGTCACCACCGGCCTCGGTTCCGAATGCTTCGCCGCCCAGGCTGAATTACGTCACATCCCCTCTACAGCCTTAGTCTTCTCGGATGAAGACTCTCCGCCGATCGAGCATCACAATCGGCCGCTGTTTTTAGAGTGTACTGTTAATGGCACGGGCTTCCGTCGTGCCTTGGTTGATTGCGGCGCCTCGATCAACATCATACCCCTCATCACCCTGCAACAGGCCGGCATTCCCCCAAGGAAAATCATCCGTGACCCCGTCAATATTACCGGCTTTGGACAGGGTCCTCAGTCGACCCTCGGCCATATCAACATCGACCTCATGGTCGGAACTGTCCGTCGCGACACTACTTTTCACGTAATAGACAGCGAGTCTGCCTTTCACCTCCTGCTCGGGAGACCATGGATCCACGACAACAAGGCCGTTCCCTCAACATACCATCAATGTGTGAAGCTGGTCGCCGGTTCTACGGGACATGAGGTAGCAATGACAATCCCTGCAACCAAAGCCCCCTTTGAATGCGCCGAGTCTTATTTCGCCGAGGCCTCCTTCTTCACTAATTTTGCCGAGGATGGGGAGAATGCTACTCATGTACATTCTACCAGGCTGCCGACCTGGGATGAGCTGTGCGGGGACAAGCTTCCCAAGGACAAAACCGGGAGAAGTAACAAGAATAATGGGTCAACCCCACCGCTTCCGCCTGCTGCCACGACCAATTCCCCCCCTTCTTCCCCCAAGTCCAAGAAGCAAAAGGCTGAGCCGGCCTTTCGACGTATCGTCAAGGACGGCAAGATCATCTATCAATTATGACGGTATGCAGGGGCTCCAGGCGGTCCCTCCTCAGACCCCCTCGACCCCGACCCCCTTGGAGAGACTGAATGGTGCCGCACGGCCGAGCATTGCCAGCCAGATCCTGACCTCACCCCCGGCGCGGCACCACCTTGCTATGAGGATGGCCCTCGACCTCAGGCTGAAGATATTGAAGAAATCAACCTGGCCGACCCGGGCGAAGAACCGCGGCACACCTACATTGGCACAAAACTCGCCCCCGGCCGAAGAGAGGAATTGGTTTCCCTCCTACACGAGTATCGTGATGTCTTAGCATGGAGCTACAATGAGATGCCCGGACTGGATCCTGCCTTAGTCACACACCATCTCAACATTGCTACCGGATCTATCCCTAGCCGACAGCACCCGCGGACATTCCGCCCCGAGCTCGAATTGAAAATCAAGCAAGAGATTGAACGCCTCCTGCGCGCAGGCTTCATCGAACCTATCACTCACCCTATTTGGCTGGCTAATGTCGTCCCTGTACAAAAGAAGAATGGCCAAGTCCGCGTCTGTATCGACTTTCGGGACTTGAATAGGGCGTGCCCCAAGGACGAGTTTCCACTACCCAATATCGACATGCTCACGGAGGCCGCCGCCGGATATGAAACTTTATCTTTCATGGATGGGTTCGCAGGTTATAATCAGATTCGCATGAACCCCGACGACAGCGCCAAGACAGCCTTCCGCACTCCTATGGGTAATTTTTGTTGGAAAGTTATGCCTTTCGGCCTCAAGAATGCGGGAGCTACGTATCAAAGGGCTATGACAGCAATATTCCATGACATGATACACCATACTGTGGAAGACTATGTCGACGATCTTATTATCAAATCCAGGAAGGAAAGTGATCACCTCACCGACCTTCAAGCGGTCTTTGATCGTTGCCGCCAGTATAACATGCGGATGAATCCATTGAAATGTGCCTTCGGAGTCTCCTCCGGCAAGTTCCTCGGGTTCTTGGTCAGTCGACAGGGCATCGACGTTGACCCCTCGAAAGCAGCCTCCATCCAAGAAATGCCCCCCCCAAGAACACAAAGCAACTCAAGAGCTTCCTCGGCAAGGTCTCTTACCTCCGACGCTTCATACCCGCACTGGCCGAGCTCATTACGCCATTTCAACACTTGACGCGTAAAAGCGCACCGTGGAATTGGGGCGCGCCCCAACGGCAAGCATTTGAACAGATTAAGGCGGTCCTCATGTCACCGCAAACCATGGTCGTACCACAACGAGGCATCCCACTCCTACTCTACCTGACTTCCACACCCAGATCCATCGGGGCTTTGCTTGCCCAAGAAGTCGAAGGTGTCGAGCGTCCTGTTTATTACCTCAGTAGAGTGATCAGAGGGCCCGAAGCCAACTACTCCGAGCTCGAGAAACACTGTCTAGCCTTGGTGTACGCCTCACAAAAGTTCAGACATTACTTTCTAGCGCATCAGATCACACTCGTCACCAAGGCTGACCCGCTCCGTTACATGCTTACACGTCCCGCCCTGTCTGGCCGACTCACACGGTGGTTGCTGCTGTTGGCCGAATTCGGTTTATCTATCAAGAATCCTACAGCTCTGCGGAGCCAAGCACTCGCAGACCTCCTGGCCTTCTTCCCACGCCAACAATATGAACCGATATCGGATCAACTGCCGGGGGAGGAGACAGCCCTCATCACCGACATCGATGGACTGTGGACGCTTGAATTCGACGGCTCTGCCACTAGCAAAGGCCCCAATGGCACGCCCCTCCGGCAAGGGGGTGCCGGCATAGTCTTGCGGGCACCAGACGGTGTTACCACTTCATTATCCTTCAAACTTGCATTCCCGGTGTCTAACAACGAAGCTGAATACGAGGCACTTGTCATTGGCCTCATGATCGCCGTCAGTATGGGGGCTAAGGCGCTGTGTGTGAAAGGAGATTCAAATCTGGTCATGAAGCAGGCGGACGGGGAGTTCGCGGTCAAAGAACCAGCCTTGGCACCTTATCGTGCCTTGGTGCAACACTTGGAAGGAAGACTCGGTCATGTCCAGTATGAACATCACAATAGGTGCCACAACAGACATGCGGACTGCTTGGCCACGATCGCGTCAAAGATAGAGGTCGATGGTGAACAACGGATGCTAACCATCGTCAAGAGAATGGAACCATGCACAGCACTGAACCTAGTCCCGAGGGACGTTACTGCGGACGATTGGAGGCAACCTATCATCGACAAACTTAAAGCGCCATCTCTTGCTCATGCCTCCACCCTTACAGACTTTTCAATGATGGGAGATGTCTTATACAGGCGGTGTCCCGGAGGCACTCTAGCAAGGTGTTTGGCACCGGAAGAGGCAAAACACAAATTACAGCTCGGCCACCAGAAGTGTTGTGGCTTCGACGGTCCCCCTCTGTATCGTCGCCTCCAGCGTATGGGATTATATTGGCCATCCATGGCCAAGGACGCCTCGGATATACAAAAGGATTGTCCCGAGTGCCTGTATGCACCCGACGGTGCCGAAGCTCTTGTCATTGACATCGAGGGTGACTGGCGCCAGCCTTTCATCCAGTATCTATCCCACGGGATTCTACCACCTGACCGCGGCTCAGCACGATCCATCAAGCGCAAGGCAGTCAGGTATTTTGTGACGGAAGGCGAGTTATTTCGCAAGGGATTTTCGGGACGCACCCTGCGATGCTTGCAAGGTGCCCAAGTGGTCAAAGTCATTAACGAAGTACACAATGGTGATTGTGGTGAACATCAAGGCTCCCAGAAGCTGTATGCAGAATTACTAAGATTGGGGTATTATTGGCCGACTATGGAATCCGACTCCATCTCGCATGTCCGACGCTGCCAACCCTGCCAGCGGCACGCCGACAGGATACACTCGCCAGCATCCGACTTGCACATGATCTCAGCACCTTGGCCATTTCATTCTTGGGCCCTCGACCTCATCGGCCCCATCCACCCGCCGTCCAGAAGCCATTCATGGATCATGGTTGCTACTGAACGCTTTACGAAGTGGGTTGAAGCCGTACCTCTGCGGAGAGCCACGGGAGGTGCCGTTTCCAACTTCTTACGCGACGTCATCTGTCGTTTCGGCATCCCTCGATGTATTATATCTGACAATGGCACCCCATTCATTAACCGAGAGGTTCGAACTCTCATGGAAAGGTACAACATCAGCCATGCCACATCAACTCCCTATTACCCGCAAGGTAATGGTCAAGCTGAAGCGTCCAACAAGACTTTGCTACGAGTATTATCGCGAATGGTGCATGACGCCGACCGGTCATGGTCCGAACAACTGAATCTGGCACTCTGGGCCTACAGAACATCCATGCACACAGCGACAAAGGCCACGCCTTTCTCTCTCGTCTACGGGGACGAGTGTGTGGTACCTGCCGAGATCGCAGAACCATCGGCTCGACTTTCCCTAAGCAGCAGTCTCGGAGATGAAGAAGCCCGGCTCGCGGCACTTGACGGCCTCGACGAACGACGAGCCACGGCCCTGCGCCGCATGAAGAAGTATCATGAGCAGCTTACGAAAGCTTATGGGAAGACCGTCAAGCCACGTTCGTTTATCGAGGGCGACCTTGTTCTTCAAGCTGCCAAGCATGTGCGGGCCAACATGTCAGCTCCTAAATTCACGCCAAACTGGGAGGGCCCTTAAACGGTGCACGAAGCCCGCACTAATGGCTCGTACCTCCTGCTCAACCACGACGACGGTCAGGTCTCCGCCCCCATCAACGGCCGCTACCTGAAGAAGTATTATGTGTAGTCGCGTCATAGAACGCGCCCTCGTAGCATTTTTGTACATGCGACATTGCTTGCAGACTTGTATTTTTTTTGTTGATCTGTGTAGCGTCCTACACTAGTCGTGTAATGGTGTTTTGTACCGCGTCCTATCAATACAAAGTCATGCTGTTACCTCAACTTCTGCCCAGCTGGCACTCATTCTCAACCTATGCTTCCTAAGTCACTTTCTACGAGCGGGAATGGGAGAGCATTCACAAGTAACCGAAACAAGCAAGACATTCAAAAAAAAAGAGAGAAGAAAGAAGAGAGCAACCGAACATAACATACAATAAGCCGAGACCATCAAAAATATGTACATATACATCAAACGTTTACTAGCCGTCGTTAAGCACTACAACTACGGCAAAGTAACGTACAAGCTAGGAAAGTCTAGACAACAGCGATGCAACTGGGTGGGAGCTGAATGCCTGAAGTACCTCCCGCTCCGCTTGTACCTCTGACCATCCAGCATCAAGCTCGGCCTGTCGCCCTAACCGCTCTGACTCTCGCCCGTCCACCTCACCTCGCCGCCTCTGTAGATCGGACAACTGCCTCTGCAAATCGACGAGCTGTCTCTCTATCTCTGCCACCTGCATGTCAATCCCGGCCAACTCTGCTGTGATCTCTGACCGCTCTGCCTCTAATCCTGTGCGGCGCCGCTCCAGCAACATCTCCCGCATAACCACGACTGCACGCCTCTCATCCATATCGTGGCTGACGCTCCTCGATCTAAAGAAATCTGCTAGCCAGTCCAGCTGCATACCTAGCGATGTGAACGGAGCGAACTCTGAAAGCGACCGAGCAACGAACTCTGCAGTCCAACCCGACGACGGCACACTGGCGAACGGCAGCAACCACTCCATAAACCCTGCAGACACCCACATCCGTAGTACTGGGTTCTCTACCACCACGCTCTCGAATGTCTGCGGGAACGCTGCCTTCACCAGTTCTAACCGGCGCACAGTCTCCGCCGGTAGCTGGAGGCCCCCCCAAGCTGCCACATCCACCTGACCGCTCGAGGATCCTCTACTCATATCTCCGACTGTCGCGCCACTGCCGCCCGCTGCAGAAATCTCCGACATCCCACCCGCCCTCTGCGCCCCAATCGTGGCTGAGTGCATCGCCAGAGAGTAGCTCCGACCTCAACCACGGACTCCGGCAATGTGTCATGCCGTCGCACCACCACGGCCTGAACCGGTGTCTCTCGCTCACGAATCGAGGCAGCAACAACAGACTCAGGCTCCGCCATTTCGCCACCATCACCTCCCACAACCGGCGTCTCCATGCCTGTCCACCAGTCCTCGTCAATGTCGAACATCACCGTATCGCTCCCCTCTCCGCCGTATAGTGCCCCCACCGTTTCCTCCGTAGCAGGCAATGGGCTCACCCTCCTCGGCACACTGGCCGTCAATAGCTCAACGGCCTCGGTCTCGTCACTGTCAACTAATCTGCCGGCCTCGGCTGCCATAGCCTCCTCGCCTGCGATCTCAGTCTCGGCCTCGCTCCCCCCGCGACCGCCTCTTCCTCGTCCCCCTGGCAAAACCGCTGTCAGTTCACAGATTATGAGCAATATGCAAACCATATTTATACGACAAAAAGAAAGGACAGA
>JAVXUP010003192.1:0-80846 GCA_033070095.1 Escallonia herrerae | reverse complement strand
AACAAATTGTTCCCAGAGTTTTCCAAACAAATTACGATGAAGACCAAGAACGCTTGCAACATGAAAGAGAATTTGGATAAACCATGACGTAAAACGCCCTTATAAAGCATAGAACAAGATTTAGAGCAAGTCAGAAGAGACTTCAGAACAAGAAGTCTGACCTGGCACCCAATCAGCTTTTAGCAGATGTATTTGAATACTAGCAAGAAATTCATCCTTGATGGTTTAAAGACACACCACTTCAATTAAGATACCTCAGTATAGTTAAATATTGTATAATCTTATACAGGTAGACAAGAATATTGAAATAGCATGATAATGCAGGCATGATTTTGCCAATAAAAATGCAACAAAAATAGGTACACCATTTTCTTTGCAAAGCAGTTTCAAATGAAGGGAGAAAATCAAAAAGAGAATGTGATGCACACAGATCCTTGGCACATAGCAGTAGTATAATCCAAGTTGCTGTCATGAAAAACTAGAGAGTATATTATAATGATATCTCCGAACTCACCTCCGCTGAAGTGCTTTAAAACTTGCAATGTAGTGTGGAAGGGCGTGCGGTGGCGGTCGGAAAATAGGGGATTTGTCACCGGAGAGGAGACACGGGGGCGTGGGTGGAGGGGTGGTTGGATTAGGGTGGCCGGTAGCGGAGGAGATGGCCGAAGAAGGAAGGACAAGCTGCCGATAGGAAGAGAGAGAAGAGAGAGAAAGGAGAAGCGGTGGGGAGAGAAAGAGAAATGGCTGTAGGGTTTTATACTTAAACGACTTTTAGCGACGGAATTTGGCCGTCGCTAAAGGTCCGTTGTTAAAATTCATTAAAATTTTCAAAATATTAACTTTACCGATGGAATTTTATCTGTCGACAATTATCCGTCGCTAAATAATTTTCATAAAATTTTCTACCAAACCAAAAACACCATCCGAAAATCAAAAATTTTAAAAAACTTTTAGCGACGAAAATTCCGTTGGTAAAGATCTGTCACTAAAGGTATTTATCAACGGACCATTCCGTCAGTAAATACTTTTAATGACGGACTTTACTGACGGAATAATCAGTCGCTAAAGGTAACTTTTAGTAACGGATTTTGATCCGTCGCTAAAAACCGTTTTTCTTATAGTGGGGGGGGGGGGGAGGGGTGGTGTTTGCTATTTGACCCCCAACGATCTATTGCTACAAGAAATGACACCCTTCTACAGAAAGAAAGACAATAGACAACTCGAAATGATGGCATATTCAACTATAGTATAGGTACTTAAAGGAAAAATGGTAAAACCTTTAAAAGTGAGTGATAGAAACTTCTAGGAAAATCCTTGAAAGTTGTAACTGAAACCAATAAAACAACCCTAGAGGGGGGGTGAATAGGGTTTTAAGACTACTTTAAAAATTAACAAACAACAAACCTCAATCTCAATAACTCAAATAAGCAAACAACCAATCTCAACACAAATGTAAGACGATAATGTAAAGAGAGAAGGGTTTAGAGATACTTGACAAGGAGAATTAAATGGTTCGGCTTGATATACCCACAAGCCTACGTCCACCCCTTCAAGGAAGTCCCTTGAAAGGCCCTAGAATCCACTAGTATGATCTTCCTTACGGGTCAAGATCGAACCTCTTACAATCCCTTGATGCTATGCCCACATCAAGAACAAGCTTTGACAAACCCAAAGCTCCAAAGCTTGACAACCCCAAGCTTTGATACAAGAACCTTTCAATGAAGAAATGTGTACAAGATTTCACTCTCAAGAAGTAGATGAGTACAACTTTAAGCACTAGAACAAGAGAGATGAGTGTATGATGACTTATGAAAGTGTATATCTCTCAAATGTAAGCTCACAATAAATACTCTCTTGAAAAGGATGAGAAATCAATGAAACAAGAGAGATTTGAACAATTGCTTTGATCTTTGAGAATATGAAGGATAAGAGAGCTTTGAATGCAATTGATGAATCAAAACTATGCCCAAGATGAGTATTTATAGAGGTGGGAAAGAATATGACCGTTTGGAGTTAGGTGGTGCATTAAATGCGCCAAACGGCTATTGCAGTCGACTGTATTCCCAAAGTAGCCGTTGGAAATTCAAATTTCCAACTTGCAGTCGACTGTAATCCCAATGCAGTCGACTGTAATAGGCTACTGGAAGTATTGCAGTCGACTGCATTCCAATGCAGTCGACTGTAATACCTCACTGCCCAAGTTGCAGTCGACTGCAATCCAATGCAGTCGACTGCATTCCAGAAAATGCAGTTTCTTAGTTTTTAAAGAATGAAAAACTTTTATGCATGCAAGGGAAACCTATGGGCAAATTCTAGGTATACAGTCATCGTAACGATCATCTCTCTACGTCTAGTTTACAAAGAAGGAAATAAAGCATAGTAAAGTTCAATCGACGAAATCCTTCTTTGATGCGTTCCGTTGAGAGTCTTTAAACGATTTGCTCGTCTAATTTTCCATTTGCATGAGTGTGAGATTGTTCCTATTGCTTCATCAACTCAATGCATGTTAGACAGCATAATCATCAATGTTAGTTATCATCAAAATCAAATATAATCCTAGGTTAAATAACCGTAGGGTTAACAATCTCCCCCTTTTTGATGATGACAAACATTGATTCAAATAATATGAGATATATAAGATAATGAACGCAAAGAAGCATGATTCAAATCATAAAAGGCTCCCCCTATCTTAAGCAATATAGGGCTCATATATCAAATCCACATGAATCAACAATATTCAACAATATTTTCTCCCCCTTTTGACATCATTAAAAAAGATCAAGGGTGTGTGTGAAAGTGATCAACTTATGTATCCATCCATGGATAATCAATATAGCCAACAAGGGCATTTAAACAACAACAAAAATAAATACTTGAATAACCATCAAAAGGTGTACCAAGCACATGTATGAAAATAGCACATAAATTTTAAACCAGCGGCAGGAAGATAAGCGTGAATTAAGAGCGCTAATGCAATACTAAGAGTAGGATCCATGATAAGTTTTTGAGATACATAATTGAGTTTGATAAGCATAAATAAAAAGACATAAAGCATGTCCTAATGCCTAAGGACCCGATGGTGGAGGAGGGGGATGAAAGATGTCCTCCTCGGGACACTGAATCCCACAATGATCCTCCATGCGAGAAAGGCGTCGACTGAGCTGGCTGTGAGCAAGATCCATCCGACTGAAACCGGCATGCATATGCTGTTGCATCATATCTAAGCGTGTGAGGATCGCTTCATATCCGGAAGTAGAAGGACCGGAAGAAGTGCCTGCCTCATGTGTACTCGGAATGATCAACGGAGGTGGATCACGATCAAAACCATCACCGGCATCTCCCCCAGCATCATCATCAGCATCAGCAGCATCATCATCACCATCACCATCATCATCATCACCATCATCATCAGCCTCATCATCATCATCATCATCATCATCATCATCATCATCATCATCATCATCAACAATGACATTTTCCAATTCAGGCTCAGGTAATAAACGGTTACGATCATCTAAAAGGCCCTTCCTACGAAGAGTAGAGCAGTCTAGTACGATGTGCCTAGTAACCTCAATATACTCACCCAGAAGAGGTATGTCAAAGGCAGCAAGAATGTGAGTGAGTAGGAGGCCATAAGGTATAGCTAAGGCAGGATGTGAGGCGCTCCTAATCATGTTTAACATGATGAGACGAGGGAGGTTAAGCGGTGTGCCTGAGCGAAAGAAGGTCAAGAGCTGAACGTCTAAGTAAGAGACGAGTGAAAGACCGCCAGTTCGAGGAATGACGTTATGAGCGATGATATGATGGAACAGACGAGAGAGAGGAGGTAGGTCACGTAGGCTGGGTTTGCTCGCAACCCGAACCTGTCGACAATGAAGTGTGTGTCGAAGCTGTTCCTCAATAGAAAAAGGTCGGTCAAACCAATGTGACTGACCAGCGACAGGGATCATGTCTAACGAGAAAGAGAAGCCACTATCGGGGAGGTCTAGAAGAGTGGCTAGACGTGATTGTGAGAATGAAATGCGGCGTCCAAAAACATAGGAGGTGAGGGTACATGACTCAGAGGAAATGTTCCAAGTCAAATTCGCATAAAATAAGCGGATTGCATCAGGATAATATAGAATAGTGTTCCTATCGGTGAGGCGATCTAGATAACAATCCTGAAGGCATCTAAGTACACCTATGTTAAAAAGGAATGGAGTATCCAGTCGCAAACCTGGAGTCAAAGGTGAAGAGAGTTGTGCAGAAAAGCGATCGGCAGCCTCGCGGTTCCGATATCGATTTTGATCAAACTCGACCGCGATAGGCTCGGGCTCGGGCTCGGGCTCGGGCTCGGGTGCAGCTCGTGAGCGAGATGAACTGGCACGTGCACGTTTCTCTCTTGCCATACTTGAAATAATCTAAACAGAGAAATAATAAATGTAAGATAAAAAAAATAAAATAAAAAAAAATGAAATTTTTTATTTATTTTATTTTATAAGATAAACCCTAATTTATGCAATTTTGGGAAAAATTCAATTTTGGACAAATTGAATGAAATTAACCACGTACAATCGAGTAATAGACATAACTAAGCATGAATCAAATGATGAAACAAGCAATTGCATAAACAATTTGAAGAAATTTTGACAAATGAAGAACCCTAGTTTATGAAAATTGGGGAAATTCAAATTTTGCATGAATGCAAGTAATTAAACTATGTAGAATCATGTAATAAGCATCCCTAAAGATGAATCAAGCATTAAATCATATAGAAGCATGCTAAGTTGAAGTAGATCTGAAGAAATAATCTATGGAGAGCAATTCGAATTTCAACCGATTATGAACAATGTAGATGAAATGGATTAGAGAAAGTATGTAAATCATGAAGTAGAATGAGATTTGGGAGGATTTACGTACCAATTTCAAGCCAAACGGAGGAGAATTGAGTCCAAGGAGAGATGAGAGCCTTTTTTTCGAAGAGAGAAGGAGTAGAGAGAGAGATTCTGCAGAAGAAGAGATCTGGGCACGATTTATGCCCTTCCCCCGTAATGCAGTCGACTGCATTCCCCAATGCAGTCGACTGTATTGACCAATGCAGTCGACTTCAATGCACAAAGTCAATCAGTCTAAAAAACAGATTATACATATGTATATAGCAATAAAAGTGTGCAAATATATTTTTTTTTATTTTTAAGATGGATAGATATCAATAAAACCAACGATGTCTGGAAAGGAAAAATTAACCAAAGCATGCTATAAGCATATGAGATAATGCTCAAGCATGTAACTAGCACAAAAATAACCTAGTCACATAGGTGAAGATATGCCAAGTTCTCTTCTAAGAGCGGTAAACCTCTTTGCATCTAATGGTTTAGTGAAGATGTCCGCTAGTTGGTGATTTGTGTCCACGAAATCTAGAACAATATCACCCTTTTGCACATGATCACGGATAAAATGGTGTTTGATTTCTATGTGCTTAGTGCGTGAATGTTGGATGGGATTTTTGCTTAAATCAATGGCACTAGTGTTGTCGCATAGGATAGGTATGTGATCATACTTGAGTCCAAAATCCAAAAGGGTTTGTTTCATCCAAAGAATTTGTGCACAACAAGCACCAACCGCCATATATTCGGCTTCGGTGGTAGAGAGTGCAACCGAGTTTTGCTTTTTGGAACTCCAGGAAACAAGAGAATGTCCTAGGAATTGGCAACCACCACTAGTACTTTTTCGCTCGGTTTTACAACCGGCAAAATCGGCGTCGGAGTAACCAACTAGGTCAAAAAATGATGTGTTTCTAGGAAACCATAACCCTAAATCGTGAGTGCCCTTAAGATATCTAAGGATTCTCTTTACGGCAACTAAATGAGATTCCTTAGGACAAGCTTGAAATCTAGCACATAAACAAACACTAAACATTATGTCGGGTCTACTTGCGGTAAGGTAGAGAAGTGATCCGATCATACCTCGATAGCGTTTAATATCAACATCCTTACCCTTTTCATCTTTATCAAGCTTTAATGAAGAGCTCATTGGAGTGTCAAAAGCATTTGATGCTTCCATGTCGAATCTCTTGAGTAGCTCTTTGGTGTATTTGGCTTGGTTGATAAAGATTCCATCCTCGCTTTGTTTGATTTGCAATCCAAGGAAGAAGGTGAGTTCTCCCATCATGCTCATTTCAAACTCCTTACTCATACAAGAAGCAAACTCTTCGCACAAGGATCCATTAGTAGCACCAAATATAATGTCATCAACATAAATTTGCACCAACAATAAGTCCTTGCCCTTAGATTTGATAAACAAAGTGGTGTCAAGTTTTCCTCTTGAAAAACCATTTTCTAAAAGAAAACTACTTAGCCTTTCATACCAAGCTCTAGGAGCTTGTTTTAAACCATAAAGAGCTTTGCTAAGCTTGAAAACATGGTTTGGAAATTTTTCATGCTCAAAGCCGGGAGGTTGAGCCACATAAACCTCCTCCGAAATAAAACCATTTAGAAAAGCACTCTTGACATCCATTTCAAAGAGTTTAAAATCTCTATAGCAAGCAAAAGCTAAAAGCATTCTAATAGATTCAAGTCTAGCTACCGGTGCATAAGTTTCATCAAAATCAATTCCTTCCTCTTGGTTATAACCTTGGGCCACTAATCTAGCCTTGTTTCTAACCACGATTCCGGATTCATCAAGTTTGTTTCTAAATACCCATTTTGTGCCTATAATCCTATAGTTTTGAGGTTTAGGCACAAGGGTCCAAACTTGATTTCTTTCAAATTGAACTAGCTCTTCTTGCATAGCAAGCATCCAAGATTCATGATGTAGAGCTTCGGAGAAGTTCTTCGGTTCAATTTGGGAAAGAAATGCTAAATTAACATGTTGTTGAAGAGAGTGTCGAGTTCTTACCCCACTCGAAGGATTACCTAAGATTTGATCGCTTGGATGATCCTTTTTGTAAGTCCAATCTTTTGGTAATTCTTGAGAGTAGTCCGAGTTTGAAACATCATTTCTTGCTTCCTTGTCTTCCTCTTGAGAGCTTGATTGTTGTTCTTCTTGAATAATTTCTTTGTGGTTGTCTT
Source organism: Escallonia herrerae (assembly GCA_033070095.1). Taxonomy (NCBI): domain Eukaryota; kingdom Viridiplantae; phylum Streptophyta; class Magnoliopsida; order Escalloniales; family Escalloniaceae; genus Escallonia; species Escallonia herrerae. The sequence continues at coordinate 73,797 of JAVXUP010003192.1, read as the reverse complement.
GTATTGTTTCACTTATATCCAAAGTTCTCATGTCAATATCCACATCATCTACATTAACAATGTTAGTCCTCCGAAGAAAAGGATTAGTCTCATCAAAAGTAACATTAATGGATTCTTCAACAACCAAAGTACTTTTGTTATAGACTCTATATGCCATACTATTATTAGAGTAGCCAAGAAAAATACCCTCAAATGTTTTGGAATCAAATTTACTAAGGTGATCCTTAGTATTTAAAATAAAGCATTTGCAACCAAAGACTCTAAAAAAGCTCACCTTAGGTTTCTTATCATTAAAAAGCTCATAAGGGGTTTTTAACAAAATTTTTCGCAAGATAACTCTATTGAGAACAAAACAAGCACAATTGACCGCCTCCGCCCAAAAGTACTTAGGTAAACCATATTCGTTAAGCATTGTTCTTGCCGCTTCTTGCAAAGACCTATTCTTTCTTTCGGCAACACCATTTTGTTGAGGAGTTCTAGGAGCCGAAAAATTATGTGATATCCCAAAGTCATCACACAAGGCTCCTATTTTTGAATTTTCAAATTCTCTACCATGATCACTTCGAATGTTGGATATCAAATATCCTTTTTGATTTTGAATACGTTTTGCAAATGAAGTGAACACATTTAGAGATTCATCTTTGGTGGCCAAAAAGAAAGTCCAAGTATAGCGAGAATAGTCATCAACAATAACAAAACAATATGATTTACCACCAAGACTAGTAGTAGGGATTGGTCCAAATAAATCCATATGAAGTAATTGCAAGGGTCTAGAAGTAGATACCATTTTCTTCGGTTTGTGAGAAACTTTCTTTTGCTTACCCATTTGACAAGCATCACATACTTTGTCTTTCTCAAACTTGATCTTCGGGAGTCCCCTCACAAGTTCTTTGCTTGAAATATCCTTCAAATGCTCCATATGCATGTGTCCAAGTCTTCGATGCCAAAGCCAAGATGTCTCACTAATAGCACTAAGACACTTGACATCTTGGTTAGCTAGATCATTCAATTTAATAGAGTAAACATTGTCATCTCTATTTCCTACCAAAATAGTTTCATTATTCTTCAAGGATTGTATAGTGCAATGAGAAGCCTCAAAGATTACTCTAAAACCTTTATCACTAAATTGACTAATACTTAGCAAATTATGCTTCAAACCTTCAACATATAACACATTCTCAATTGAATGTGGTTCCTTACCTATAGTTCCTTTACCTTTGATTTTTCCTTGTGCATTGTCACCAAAGGTCACTTTTCCTCCTTCTATAAGATCAATTGAGGTGAAAAGAGATATGTTGCCGGTCATATGTCTTGAGCATCCACTATCAAGAATCCACTTCTTGCTACTAGATCTTGCTTTGAGACATACCTATAAGCACAAATCAAGTAGTGACTTTTGGTACCCATATTTTCTTGGGTCCTTGGGTGTTAGTCTTACATTTGTAATCTTGACCTTTCACAACCCACATCTTCTTTCTACCTCTAACATAAACAATTCTACAAGGACAATAATTAGTCGTATGCCCTTTCTTGTTGCACCAACCACAATGTGTAAATGGTGTACAATAGTTCTTTGGTTGTTTTGAATGAGTATTCAACCTAGCTTGTTGTTGAAAGATTTTAGGAGGTAAGGCCAAGGGATCTAATCCAAGACCACCTTTGTTTAGGCCAAATCTTTGGCGTCCAAGCATGACATCCAAATTGTTTTGACCATCAACAAATTTTTGAAGACATTTTTTCAAATCACAAATCTCAAGTTTTAAATCTTCATTTTGCTTTTCTAAAACCAAAGTCTTGCAAGAGATTTGTTTTGAGCTAGGAGTGTTAGCAATCAATTCAACCAAGTCATTATTCACATGTTTTACATATAAATGGTTGGAAATGCAATCATTCTTGGCATGCAACTCAATATTTTCCACTCTCAACTTCTCAATTTGCTTATTAGCCTCAAGGAGTTTTTTTGATAAAATAATATTTTTCTTAAAAATTTTCTTGGATTCCTCATATAGGCTATCATAAGCATCTTCGAAGCTTTCACTATCACTATCACTACCGGAAGAAGAGCTTACCTCATCATTTGCCATGAAGCACACATTTGCTTGTTCGTTCTTCTCAACATCTTCATCACTTGAATCGAAGTCACTCCAAGTTGGAGTATGTTCGGCATTCATTGCTTTTTCCTTCTCTTTGTTCTCTTTCTTGGAGAGTTGTCTCCTTTTAACTCTTTCCCATACATCTCTTCTTTCCTTCTTTTCTCTTTTGTATATGGGACAATCCATCTTCATGTGTCCCGGCTTGTGGCATTTGTAGCAAAGCTTCTCTTCGTTGCTAGCATTTTGTTGCCTTCTCCCACCATTCCTTCTAAATCTCATGAACTTTTTGAAGTTCTTTGCAATCATTGCAACATCCTCTTCATCAAATTCTTCTTCATCATCGCTTGACTCAAGGTTTGAAGATGAAGCTTTAAGGGCAATTGATGTAGGCTTCTTCTTGATGTCTTCTTGATCAAAGGTCTTGATTTGCATTTCGTACGTCATAAGTGAACACATCAATTCATCAAGAGGAAAGATATTGAGATTCTTCGATTCTTGAATGGCGGTGATCTTTGCATCCCAAGCTCTTGGTAAGGACCTAATCACTTTTCTTACAAGATCACCATTGGTGAATTCCTTGCCCAATTGCTTCAAAGGGTTTACAATGTTAGTGAAACGAGTATTCATATCCGTAACGGATTCATTTGGAAGCATATGGAATAACTCATAATCTCTAAACAATAAGTTCATCTTGGAATCTCTAAGGAGAGAAGTTCCTTCATGAGTTACTTGAAGAGTATCCCAAATACTCTTAGCGGAATTACACATAATGACTCTATTGAGTTCATTAGTGTCTAAAGCACAAACAAGACAATTTTTCGCTCTAGCATTCATACAAATCATCTTTTTATCATGATCACTATACTCCGATTTGGATTTTGGCTCTTCAACCTTGTCAACCACCTTTATCGGAATGTATGGGCCATTCTCAACAATATCCCACATCTCGTAGTCTTGAGACTCTAAGTAGATTTTCATCTTAACTTTCCACACACTATAATTGGTCCCATTAAACAATGGAGGCCTAGTGGTAGAACTACCCTCCATACCCCCAACGTAAGCCATGATCGATTAACTCTCTTGGCGTTACCCAATATAACAAGAGCCGAGGCTCTGATACCACTTGAAACCAATAAAACAACCCTAGAGGGGGGGGGGGTGAATAGGGTTTTAAGACTACTTTAAAAATTAACAAACAACAAACCTCAATCTCAATAACTCAAATAAGCAAACAACCAATCTCAACACAAATGTAAGACGATAATGTAAAGAGAGAAGGGTTTAGAGATACTTGACAAGGAGAATTAAATGGTTCGGCTTGATATACCCACAAGCCTACGTCCACCCCTTCAAGGAAGTCCCTTGAAAGGCCCTAGAATCCACTAGTATGATCTTCCTTACGGGTCAAGATCGAACCTCTTACAATCCCTTGATGCTATGCCCACATCAAGAACAAGCTTTGACAAACCCAAAGCTCCAAAGCTTGACAACCCCAAGCTTTGATACAAGAACCTTTCAATGAAGAAATGTGTACAAGATTTCACTCTCAAGAAGTAGATGAGTACAACTTTAAGCACTAGAACAAGAGAGATGAGTGTATGATGACTTATGAAAGTGTATATCTCTCAAATGTAAGCTCACAATAAATACTCTCTTGAAAAGGATGAGAAATCAATGAAACAAGAGAGATTTGAACAATTGCTTTGATCTTTGAGAATATGAAGGATAAGAGAGCTTTGAATGCAATTGATGAATCAAAACTATGCCCAAGATGAGTATTTATAGAGGTGGGAAAGAATATGACCGTTTGGAGTTAGGTGGTGCGTTAAATGCGCCAAACGGCTATTGCAGTCGACTGCAATGTCCCATTGCAGTCGACTGTATTCCCAAAGTAGCCGTTGGAAATTCAAATTTCCAACTTGCAGTCGACTGTAATCCTAATGCAGTCGACTGTAATAGGCTACTGGAAGTATTGCAGTCGACTGCATTCCAATGCAGTCGACTGTAATACCTCACTGCCCAAGTTGCAGTCGACTGCAATCCAATGCAGTCGACTGCATTCCAGAAAATGCAGTTTCTTAGTTTTTAAAGAATGAAAAACTTTTATGCATGCAAGGGAAACCTATGGGCAAATTCTAGGTATACAGTCATCGTAACGATCATCTCTCTACGTCTAGTTTACAAAGAAGGAAATAAAGCATAGTAAAGTTCAATCGACGAAATCCTTCTTTGATGCGTTCCGTTGAGAGTCTTTAAATGATTTGCTCGTCTAATTTTCCATTTGCATGAGTGTGAGATTGTTCCTATTGCTTCATCAACTCAATGCATGTTAGACAGCATAATCATCAATGTTAGTTATCATCAAAATCAAATATAATCCTAGGTTAAATAACCGTAGGGTTAACAGTAACTACTAGATTCGTTGTCCAAGCAATTAAATTTTATATGTGCCCCGTTAGATCTCTTGAAGACCCTATAAAAACCCTAGAGAATTATTCTTGAACTCTTTCCATGCTCTATAATTTAATGAAAACGACTATGGATCTAGAGCTACCATATAAAAATCATCCTAAGGGGTGGAATGCTATACATTCTTTTCTTAAAAGTACCTTTCTAACTTTATAAAGTTTACAAACACTAAGGGTGTGGTGAGGCTGAATTACAATATATTGTCTAGATTTTAACATTTTGTCCCTATTGACAAAAATAGTATGGATTTAAACAAAACAAAGGGGGATCTAGCCCTATCATATAACTTGATCTTTAGTTTATCCTCATCTTTAAAGAAATCTCACACAACCTTACATTAAAACTTATCTACATCAAAATCGATAAAATTAATACCTTAGTATCTGTAAATCTTTAGAGAACCAATCCTAAGTGCAGATATTATCATGTTCCCTCTTCAAATATTTTTTTAATGTGGATCGGCTATTGCACTGTACTAACTTTTATATATGGCTACAAAATATACCGACGTAGGACCGAGTCAGAATATCTACACGTTCGACTATGCCTTTTTTTTTTTAACTTTTACGATGAATTTATGTGTTGTCTGTTGTTTGTAAAATAATTAGTTGTTATGACTTTTCTTGACTTTCAAAATCTTATCCTATCGGTAATATTTCTTTTTTATTTTTAATTTTTGATGATACATATCTTGTTATTCAGTGAATGACCTGAGATAGAAACTATTCTTAATGAAGTTTTTTGCAGTTTGTATTTAAATTATAAATTTAGCAGTATGTATATAGGGTTAAAAAGTTAGGTTAGTGAATATTAGTAAGATTACTCTGTTAACTACTATTACCTCATGTTTAATTCACACCATTCATTTAGCGTATATGTTTCAAAATGACACGCACACACATGGATATATTGGCTTTTTAGATGAATAGGTATAGTACTATCATAAATTTGTGTTAAAAATAAAAGTCTTGTTGCTAATATATTCTAAATTACATGCAAAATTAAACCTATTATGTATTACTAAAATCAAGAAGGTCATGCCGGGTAGAAATTTAAAGAGAGCCTTGGAGTACACTAAAGATTGTTTTTAGGAATAAAAGAAGGTAACTCTACGATTAAGGGTAATTTTAGACAAATTATACCTGAAATTTGAATCTTAAGGTAGAAAAAATAGAAAAAGACTTGGTATGTATTTCAATTTTCATATAATAGATACATAAAAATTATAATAAAATTAGATCATTGCCAAAAGAAAACAGAATTCTGGGGGGGGGGGGGGGGTGGTTATTTTGACCCCTAACGATCTATCGCCACAAGAAACGGCCACTCTAAGGAAAGACGCAAGATTGATGATCAATGATACCAAAATTCTTAATGATGATATTTTCAACTTTAATATAGATGCTTCGTAAAATGACAGACTTTGAAAGCGAATGACAAAAAATTAACCAAGATCCTTAAAAGATGTCACTATAAGAAAAACAGCTTTTTTCAACGGACTTTTAGCGACAGATTCGAATCCGTCGCTAAAAGTTACTTTTGCCGACGAATTTTCCGTCAGTAAAGGTCTGTTGTTAAAAAAACTTTTCTGAGGGATTTGTCATCGGTAAAGATCTTTAGCGACGGACTTTTACCAACAGAATATTCCATTGCTAATTTTTATTTTTGATTTTCTCCCTTTTTTTCTTTTGCCAAAAAAATTTGAAAATGACTTTTACTGACGGACTTTTGCCAACGGAATAAATCCGTCGGTAAAAGTCAAAATTTTTGAAAATTTCTTATGATCTTTAACGACGGATTTTTGGAGACGGCCAAAATCCATTGCTAAAAGTCCTTAAAATTAAAAAACCCTACCCCTTCGTTCTTTTCTCCCCGCCGCTCACACCATTCCCTTCTCTCTCTCAGTCTCTCTCTCTCTAACCCTAAATCGTAACCACTCACCTCCCACACACCCAACCCGCTGCCGCACCCCCACCTCGCTGCCTCTACCGCTAGCCGACACACAGGGGTAGAGCTACGTATGAACGAGGGGGGGGGGGGTCTCATGTACCCCCTCAACTTCCCAAAAAAAAGTTCAGTCTGTGACTCTCTCTCTACGCCAAGTCTCTCACTCACTCCCCAGACCCAGACGGCACACACCCACTTGGCCACTCACCTGCGACGGTCGACGGCGACACGCAGACACCGCAGGGGCTCCTGCCTCCTTGAGTCGACTCTCTCTATTGAGCTCGGCTCAGATCTGAAATGAGTGGAGCCGCGGACGCGCCGATCTGAAAGTATAAGTGATCGATGAATAGCGACGGCCAGGCGAGGACTCCACCGGCCAAGAACCCTCTGCCGGCGACGACGTGTCGATGACCGGTGACCCTTGCGGTCAATTAGTCAATTGCCTAAATATTTTTTAAACTTTTTCTTCAGAAATTCAGATTTTTTTAAAAAATATAGAAAATACTTTTAGCGACGGAATTTTCCGTAGTTAAAAGTAAATAATTCCGTCGGTAAAAGTAATTTTTTGTCCGACGGATGACATAATTCCGTCGCTAATATTTTAGTAACGGGGTTATAAGCAACGGACTTTTAGCGACAGGGTGTCTGTCGCTAAAAGTCTTTGGCGACGGATTTAGGGTTTTAGCGACGGAAATATCCGTCGCTAAAAGTCCTTTTTCTTGTAGTGTGTAACTACTAGATTAGTTGCCTAAGCAAGTGAGTTTGTGCAATTCCTTTTAGATCTCTTGTTTTTATTTGATTCTTGATTTCAATGATGCAAGACTACTTAAGCTCGTAACTCCTTCCATCTTATAAAATTTGTTATACATTTATTAATCATAACTCCTTGCCATCAGATATTTTACTTTTTACGATTCTCTTTGGGCTACAAATTTTGAACTTTTACTTTCTTCAATTTCTAGACTTATATACGTGCCATAGAAATGTTTTACAAAAAATTGGACAACTGCAATAACCACACTTCACATTACATTTTATGTGCGTTAAGTTATCTTTAACTAGAACACTTTCTTTACTTTCATTATTGCAATTCCGTACCTGTAGTGTTTGGTAAGAATTAAATATTTATGAAAGATATTTGAAACTAATTACAATGTCACTGTACTAAGGGTAACAAGGTATTACATGAAATAGTCAAGATCCTATTTAATAGTAGCCTGATGTGACAAAGAAACAAGTACGAGTAATAATGATAAATATTGATGGTAATCAACATTAACAATTCGCATTTGAAAATAAGACCATGTTTTCATCAATGAACTTCCCATGCTTCGAATTTTCGATTAACAGTTCGAAATTAATTTAGATATTATGATATAATTAAAATAATCCTACTAATTATGTTAAACTATGCTTTTTACCAAAGTTTATGATATTCTTATTTCGAATTATTACTTTGCGTGCAAAGCAGGTGATCTTACTAGTAGAATCAAATATGGCCATCTTCCTTGAGAACTTCTTTTATGGTGGCATGTTATATAGAACTCATTACCTACCCTCAAAGATGAGATCTTCAGATGCTAAAGAAATCTCTGATGGATTGTTTGCCATTCCGTGATCCCTATCTGGTATCTCATGCGGATATAAGAAAGGCTTTGGAGGCATTTGTAGGAGTTCACCACCTCCTTCTAGCATCTCGACAACTTTGGTCATAGAAGGCTGATCACTAGGCTTTATCTGTATACACCATACTGCTACAATAAACATCTTCTTTACCATATTTTTCTCTTCCATGGTGGCATTATCAATATCTATTTCTCTTTGCTCGCTAAGTTGGCCATACACCCACGGTGGAAAATAAACTTTGTTCGAGTTGTCAGTAAAAGAATTAAAGTTTTTCCTTTTTCCCGCCATTTCCATCAACAACATCCCGAAACTGTAAACATCGGCTTTATACGAGACACCTCCAATATTTTTGTAGAACAACTCCAGTGCCATGTAGCCTATTGTTCCTCTTGCTGCTGTGAGAGTCACAATGCTGTGATCAGACGTGTATAATTTTGCAAGGCCAAAGTCCGAAACTTTTGGAGTGAAATCCTCATCAAGGAGGATGTTGTGAGGCTTGATATCAAAATGTAGGATTTGCATGTCACAACCTCGGTGTAGGTACTCAATTCCACGCGCCACCCCAAGTGATATCTCAAAATTTTTTTTATAGCTTAGGTGGATAAGACCTTCCCGGGGGAATATGTATTTCTCAAGAGAACCATTAGGCATAAAATCATAGATAAGAGCACATTTTGGACCATTAGAGCAAAAGCCAATGAGTTTCACCACATTTACATGGTGAATTCTTCCAATGGTAGCAACTTCATTGATAAAATCTTGCCCTGTAGCCTTGGACTTGCCCATCATCTTCACAGCTACGAGAAGGCCACTCCGAAGTTTCCCTTTGTATACGGTACCAAACCTCCCTCACCTAATTCTTCTTTAAAAATGTTAGTGATCTTCTTGATCTATGAGAACGCGTATCTTGATTCTGGAGGAAGTCCTCAATGTTGTCATACATGGATAAGTGTCGTTTCCTCAATGTACATATCAGTACTGCTAATACAAATGGAACTCCAACTAAAAATCTTGCTGCAAGATATAGTCCTGTGTTTCAAAAATTGCTGAAAAGCAGTGCAGTAAAAATAATATATTTGTCCATCTAGTATTTGATTAAGGTGTTAGAATATTTGGGTAGGTTAGCCGGCCTACTCGTAGGCCGGGCATACCATGGACCCAAATCAAACATGCGCCCCCATTAGCCTTCTTATCTAGGATGTTACTTTTTCCAACATCAGTGGTTTGACAAATTTCTTGCTACGACTAGTAGCGAAACCTTTAGTACTAGAACTGGTGTATAAGGGGTATACTATAAGAGCTTTGAATGCTTGACCACTTTAAGCCTTGCCTCTCGCAACCTTAACTGTGTCAAATCCACCGAGCATCTAATCCATATAACTCTCATCTATGTTATCTCTAACATCGAAGCCTTGAATATTAAAATTGATTTCAGTAAGTGACTACCTCAATTCTCTCACAACCATCACAAGGTTAAGTTATGGTGTAAGTTCTGGAGTTTTGCTAGCTTAGCAAAAGAGAAGGTTGTGCAGAACTCAACAAAACTTATCACATTCAGTCACTTAATCATAACATTTAAGTGAAGTTAAATATGTAGAACACTTAGGAATTTCATTAATAGCTTACTATCATGTTTAAGTATAGCTATTTGTAGATTAATAAAGGTTAAAATATAGGAACACCACCTCAAATAGTGGTGACTTAGTCCCTCAACTATTTAATCTGACAAATATACCCCTGTGGGTCATCAAACCCGGAGGTTGAGTGTCAACTATGTCAGCCGAAGGCTAAGTGCTGAGGAACCAGATGAGAGAGCTGCAAAATCCAAACAGCTTAACATAGGAGTTGGAGATAAGCGGGCTCAAACCGCTGACATCTGTCGCAGGGTAAACCACCGCCTCTTAGGTCCCCTACTGACTCTACCATAGAGGCCAACGATAAACAATAAATCCCCCCTGAAAACAGCTTACAACTTTCATCGTACTATGCTCTCCTCTACTCTTTAGAAGGGGAATGAAAGCAATGTCTTCTTTGCAAGGAATCGACGAGTTATGTACGACAATACACAAACACACATATTTATGTGTGCAATTTTATACATAAATGTGTGTTTATATATTAACAATAACTAGCTTTCAAAGACTTTGCTTTATAAAATTCAAGAACAGATATCAAGCGAGGCTTTATTAGTGTTAAACGCATGTTACTGGTGTCCAGATTTATGCATCACTACAAAAAAAAAGTCCTGTAGCAACGCTCTACGGCAACGGTCAAAAAAACCGCTTGTATATGCCACATACGGCAGCGGCTAAGATGACCCGGTGCTAAAGGTCATAAAATTTTGGGTTAATTAGACACGACACCCCTCTAAACTACACACGGACCCCCTATCTTTGAAAATTACACTCCGCTCCCTTAGGTTTGTACCCGTATTTTATGAAGCCCCACAAAATTGACGGGGACCCTAACTCCATCTAAAGATTCCCTGACACCTCACTTTTTGGATTTTTTATCCCAAAACTGCCCTCCCTTTCTTGAATAAAACCCCTCTTGCCCTTTAGGGTTTTTCTTCTTCTTCTTCTTCATTATCTTCTTCTTCTACAGACCCATTTCTTTCTCCTTCTTCCTCCATTTCTTCCTTCACTTCATTCTTTCCCTTCTAACCAAAAAATGTCAAGGTCAGGAAATAGTGAGGAATGGTTGGATCTAAGGTTTAACTACATAAGTTGCTGGTGTAGAAAGAGAGCAAGTCTTAGAATTGTTGAATCTGATGAGAAGCCAAGCAAGGGGAAGTTGTTCTTCACTTGTGCAAGTGGTGGATGTAACATGTTTAGTTGGTGCAATCCTGATAGAGCAACATTAAAGCCAAGTGGGAGGTCAATCATTTGTCCAACTGATGTTTATGAAGAAACTCAAAGGCATGAAACCAATGAAGAATCAAGGATGCACTTGCTTGAGGCATATGAAGCTGTAAGGAGTCAAAAATTATAGCTAATTGAGTCTAATCAAGCAATGTTGAAGATGCTAGTTATTAGTTCTTTAATTTCCTCATGGTTGTGTATGTTGATGATAGTTTTTGTCATTAACAAATGAGGAATGTGGTGTATGGTTATGTAATGCAACCAATGTAGCCTTAAGAGAGAAATGGTACTCTCTAATTATCTAGGGGTCATGTAATGGCTGCAATGAAATTTTCTAGGGAAATGAACGTGTTGGTTATATATTTTCTAGGCAAGTGAAGAGGTTGGTTATCTATTTTCTAAGCAAATGGAGTATCTATGCCTACTTAAGGGGGCTTGTGGTTTGTGCACATTGCACAAAGAGCACAAGCAATCAACCTGCTCAAATGGTCCAAGCACAAAATACAGGTCACAACCTACTCACTTCAATCTCCAAGACAATACACAAACTAAGTCCCCAACATAACTACCAACATGCTCAAATGTATGATTGTTCAAATACACAATCTGCTCCAACCATGCACAAATTCAACCAGCTGCAATTTTCAAACTCAAACATAGGCACAACCTGCCCTAACCAATGCTTCTAACACACTTCACATTCTGTGCAAATAAGTAAGATCTCAAAACTGAGCAACATACTGAAACTGAGTACACATTAGCTCAATAAGAACATTATTCATCATCCAAATGTTAACATCGTGCAAATAGAGTTTTCATCATCCAAATGTTGATAAACATGATTAAAAGCATTAATGCTGACTAAAACCCAAAGTTAACAATTTGAATATTGTAGTCAACCTAACTGTAACCTACAGTTAACCTATTCCCACTATGACTTTAACTTCAAAAATTTGTCTTCAGTCATAGCAATCCACACCATTTTCAAAGTATTCAATAAGCTTCACAAAAAGAATCTGCACAGTTTCTGGAGTCTTCACAAAATGATCTTCACAAAATGAATCTTCACCACGTATGTACACAAAATGCTGCACACTAGCAGCAACTAAGGCATGGTTCCTTGACTAGGACCCCCCACAGCAGGTTCTCCCTGTTCAAAAATTCAAAACTATATTTAGTCGAAAGTAAACCAAATCACAGTAAACCAAAATCAAAACCACAGTTAGTATACTTACATCCATATTCATGCTAACTTGACTGCCTCCTATTTGATTGCCTCCCACTTGGCTGCCACGAGTTTGGTTGCCACTAGCTGCAGCAGTGCCCCTACTAATGCCTCTCACAGGTGCCCTCTGACAGGTCCTTTTGTTGTGCCCAATTTCCTTGCAAATTGCACATGTTATGGTGCATGACCTCATGCCTTCCTTAGCAGGTTCATCAGCAGCCCTTTTCCTCTATTTTCTTGGCCTTCCAGGCAACCTTCTTAATGGTGGAGGTTGCAAGGGATCCCCTAGAGCAGGCTACCATTGGGACTCATCATGCACTGGGTGCATGACCCCACCATAGGTCTTCAAGTATGTGTCCCTGCTGTAGCATACATCCACAAAATCTAATACTTCCATTCTCCTAGTATTGATGCATGCTGCTGCATGCTTGCAAGGTATGCCAGTTATGTTCCAAACCCTACAACAGCAACTCCTCCTTTGAAGATCAACCACATGCACCTTCCCAAGATCAACCACCTCAAATTTTGTACCCCTAGCACACATCAGTATGTTACAATGCTTAGATTGAGCAATGGCTTGGTTGCATTTTTTTCACAATCTTGGGAGCTACCTTACCATCCCAAGAGGCAGCATTTTCAAACCTTTCATGCATCTTGGACATCAACCTAGTTCTAATAGTATCAACCAAAGATAGCACATGTTTTCCTCTCAAGTTCCCTAGCCAATTATTGAAGGACTCAACAATGTTGCTAGTTACATGCTCATTCTTAACAGCATGGTCAAAAGTGTGCCTAGCCCAACTCTCTAACCTATGCCCACTCAACCACTTAGTTGCTTCTGGTGAGCAGTCCTCATTTGACCCATGGCAAGGTTAAAGTCATCAACATTATATGCCTTCACAGCAGCCCAGAAATATGTTTTCAACTTGATGCCATGGTACTTAGCCTTGAAGTTACAGTAGAGATGCCTGCAGCACCTCCTGTGACTTGCCTGTGATATGATCTCAGCTAAGGCATTCTCAATACCCTTTTGGCCATCATATATAAATACCCACGGTTTAGCCCCAGAACCATCGCCAATAATGCTAAATAAATGATGTAAAAAAAACCTCCAGCTTTGTGTGTTCTCATTCTTAACCACAACAAAAGCCACAAGGAACAACCTATTATTCCCATCAAGACCCACAACAGACAGTAACACACCTCCAAAAGGCCCCTTGAGATGACATCCATCAACTGCAAGAAAGGGCCTACAAGCATGTCTAAAGCCATCTTGGATAGCTGTAAATGAGAAGAAGAGCCTATGAAAGTGAGGCAAATCCAAATTAGGACTAACCTTTTGAGTTTCAAGCTTGAACAAGCTACCAGGGTTAGTCCTCATCACTTCATGTCCATACCTCCACAACTTCTTGTATGACTCAGCATGAGACCCCTCTGTTTTTTCTAGTGCCTTCCTTTTGGCCCTGTAGAGCTGCATTCTATGGGCCTCTACACCAAACTTCTCAGCCAAAAATTATTGCAGACCACCCAAACTGATGTCAGGATTTTCCCTAATATATTTAAACAGCTTCTCTGAGATCCAAGTGGAATTGGCTTCTTTGTTAGTAGTGGCCATTACAGAAGTGTGTTCAGGGCCATACTTCTTAATTTTAAATGCTGTTCCATCAGGGATACTAGATGCATGTATTCTCCAGGCACATCCAGGGCTGCCACAATGAGCAGCCACCCTTCTCTTCTCATTCTCTTCTCTCACCAGTTTAAACCCATTCTCAATGGTATAGTCCTTCAAAGTTGCACTAAAATGATCTACATCTTCAAACAATAAACCCTGATGCAGTTTAATTTTTTCCCCTTCCTTGTGTTGAAACAGCTTCCCACTCATAAATCTATCTACATTTCTTGTTGCCACATATACATTCTCATCACTGTTGTACAAGGGGGTTTCATCATCATCATCATCATCATATTCTGACACCTTGTCGTCACTAAGCTTATCATCATCTGTCTCAGTATCTTCATCATTAGTCCCTGACTCTTCATCACTCTCACTCACTCCTACTCCTTGCCAATCAAAGTCCTCAGAATCATCACTAGACAGATGTATTTCCTCCTCACTTTCTTCTTCTTCGTCACTACTGTCCCCTTCACTTTCTTTTACTTCATTCAAGTCCTCATTTCTAGCTGTTTGACTACTTTCTCGATAACAAACTGCCCTAGGTTTAGCCCTATCAGTCTCTAAGTAGACATGTATATCCCTAGAGTTCTCATATAGTGTAAACATATCCACTAAAGCCTTATTATAATTTATTTCAGCACTGACCTGAGTTCCAGGCAACATGAAGTACATGTCAATGCATAAACCTAGCCTAGGGGGGAGGTCTTTCAAACATAGCTCAGTTGCATCACTTAGCAAGTCCATGTAATTATATCTGTCTGGATCTACATTCTCAATCTCTCTGGTTGTGTTACAGTAGTGGACCACCAGAGTATGCATTTCTGTAATGTAATTAGAAAGAGAGTTAACTTGGATGTCAATTAAGCTTTCAAACAGGGCTGTAATTAACTTGCTAATTTAAAATAATATTATTTTATTTATCAATTAGGGCTTTAACAAAGCTGTCAATTAGGTATGTTAATTAGTTATCTATTAGGGTTTCTATTTGGGTGTCAATTAGGGCTTTAATTTAAGTTCTTAATTGGGCAAGTTGATTAAGTAGTCAATTAGGGTTTCAATTGAGTTGTCAATTGGGGTTTCGAAAATAAAATTGAATTAGGGCTTCAATTTTAGTGTCAATTAGTGATTTAATTTGATTAAGTAGTCAATTAGGAATTCAATTGAGTTGTCAATTGGAGTTTCGAAAATGAAATTGAATTAGGGCTTCAATTTCAGTGTCGATTAGTGATTTAATTTGATTAAGTAGTCAATTAGGGTTTCGATTGAGTTATCAATTGGGATTTCAAAAACAAAATTGAATTAAGGCTTCAATTTCAGTGTCAATTAGGGATTTAATTTGATTAAGTAGTTAATTAGGATTTCCATTGAGTTGTCAATTAGGGTTTCGAAAATGATATTGAATTAGGGCTTCAATTTCAGTGTCACTTACGGATTTAATTTGATTAAGTAGTCAATTAGGGTTTTAATTGAGTTGTCAATTGGGGTTTCAAAAACGAAATTGAATTAGGGCTTCAATTTCAGTGTCGATTAGGGCTTTGATTTGATTAAGTAGTCAATTAGGGTTTCAGTTGACTTTTCAATCGGGGCTTCAATTTAGGGCTTTCGATTATGGCTTCAATTTAGGGCTTTCGGTTTAGGGCTTTCGATTAGGGCTTTGAGTAGGGCTCTAGTTAGGGTTTTCTGCTAGTGCTACATACAACATGCAATAATCACATACTAAACATGCAATAACCGTACACTTGACATGCAAAAACCATGCATTCAACATGCAATAACCATACCATCAACATGCCCATGATTACATACAGCAGAGACTTAAATGCACATGATTAAACACAACAGAGACTTAAATTAGGGCTTCGTTATTGAAAATCATTCATAGCTGTTTCAAAAAAAAATAAAAAAATGAAGAAACTAGACGAAATGATTGCGATCAGATGAAAAGGGTGTGAAAACATACCTTCGTGTTTTCACAACCGTCCACGATCTTCACTCGAGTACCACCGTTCAGGGCTGCCGTCGTCTTCGTCTTCGCCGTTGGGTTCGATTTCGCAGCCTTCAAGAAACGGGATCAATTTTGATCCCGTTTTTCCCTCTGTACCAACTTCCCTCTCTCCTTTCTCTTGAAGTCTGTAACCCAAGAGCCGGACGTCTCGATTTCCCTCCAAAACCCAAGAGACACTGTGTACTTATATACGAGGGCAGAAACATCTTTTTATGACCAGCCGTTAATTCCGTCAAAGAAATCTAGATTTTTGAAGCGGAGTGTAATTTTCGAAGATAGAAAGGTCCGTGTGTAATTTAGGGCAAATCTTAGGAGTACCGTGCATAATTAATCCTAAAATTTTGCTTTGGCTTTACGCGCAGCCGAAAATTTTACGCTAAAAAAGGCCCGCGAAATCTCAGCGCCAATGGAACCCAAAGCAAGTGGCTAAAAGAGGTTAGGCAACGCCTGTACCGCCGCCGTAGCCCTTTTCTGTTTTATCATTTCTTTCTGCTATCCCATGACCTCACGTCACTTTCTTCCTAGAATCGCCTCTCCATCTGGTTCTCTCTCTGCCTCTCTTTGAAACACAAACACCAGGCACACAACCAGGCACCACACGAACAAGAGACGCAGGCTCTATTTGCACACATAAACGCACTCACAACGGGCACACGCACCATTTGCACACACAATCGCACACACGCCAGATACATGCACCATTTGCACACACAAACGACACACACCAGACGAGCGCACACGCAAAATTGCGGCTCTGGTTCTCTCCCTCTCCCTCTCCGTCTTTCAATTGCTTCAATCGTCCTAAAATTGACCTTTCTCTAATATAATTTTTCAATCTTCTATCCATTCTCTTACACGCGCGCACACACATGGAAAACCTAATACTGTCTTATTTCTAACCTTCATCAATTGATTTGCAGATAGAACACTAGCGATTGCATTTCATCGTGGAGGCATTTGAGCTTTTGAGGTAAGTTTGCTGTTACTTTGTCTCTAGTTTCTTACAATTTTGTGAAATCAGTTGGTTATGGACTTAGCTAAATCCGATTTCATCGTCTCTGCTGAGTGCTTTGAATTGCATTCCACTCTTCTTCCAGCCTTAAATTGAATATTGATATAGCTTTGGCTCCATTTTGTTAACATACCTTTGCTGCTTCTTTGATTCAAATGAAATTTTTATCTATTTTGGAAAACCCCTTCCAGTTTAGACTTTAAACAATCTATTTTGTCTTTGTTGGTTTTAATTTTGAGGTTTTGTTGGTTATTGGCTGTAAGCATAAGAATCTGCACTTTATGAGTTAAAGATGGATAAATGTAGTCCAATTTTCAACAATTATACTTGTTTTTTGTTGATAAAAAAATTATTGATCTTAGCCAATAAAGTAAAGCGTGAGAGGTGAGACGTGTAGTGTGATTATCACTTTGTATTAAATATAAGGGCAGCACAGTTTTAGAAAAATAGGTAAGAGTATGGAAAGCTAAAGTTACGTAGTGGAGAAATGATTTTCCTTCAAACTGTCTTCAAGCAATTTAGCCATCCCTCCGTTAGCGGAATATATGTTTTATTGGAAGAAAAATATTGCACAGTTGCGAAAAAGCATGCTAGACCTAAATTTTGTTACTGCAAAAGCATGCTAGACTTAGTTTCCCTCTTAATAACATCTTGATCCTCACTGTCCAAGTAGTGACTGTAATTGACACTTTCAACCCGAAAATGTTATCCTCAAAGAACTCCCAGCTACTTCTACATTTCATTTTAAACAACAACTCTTTACAAGATCAATCATCTAATTGTCACTACTGTCATGCAAAAAATCAGAAAATGGAAACAGGGAAAAGTGTTTCACTAAATAAAACTTACCTAGAAGAGGTGCTAATTGTTGCTTCCTTCCACTACCGTGAAGGTGCTCTTTGACACACGGTGGCATGACAAAACATTTCTGGGTCGGTGGTGTGATCGCAGGCAATACAAGAGTGTCTTTAAATGGCTTCTTATCAATAACTGGCATGCTAACAAATTCTGCAAGCGCCACAAATCAATCACAAGGGTGATCTGGTGAAGAAATCTCCTTGCTAGTCATTTTGCTAGTGAGAGTGCATTATCAGAATTCGAGACTCCCTCGACGAGGGCGTCTTTGTTTGTCTATACATTTTTATTTGTGGTAGTCGCTGCGTGGAAGGTTCACTTTTTCTTTCAATGCTTATGTCACAAAATACAAATAGATCAGTTTGTGGCTGTATAAATGGGTAATTTTGATTTTTCTTTCAATCGTTATCTATTCCTGATTTGGATATGCTTATATGTAGACTTGTGATTATAGTGTTTCAATGGCTAATAGACTACGCCCTCGAGCACTAGGAGGTCACAATACACAAGTGTCGTCACGAGATTCTCCCCATGTTGAGACCAACGAGCAGCCCAATGTAGAGATGTATATGCCAATGGTCGCTGCGATTACCAATCCACACAACACCGAGGATGCGGAGCTCGATGCTAAGATGACTGGTGATCTTGAGGGGCAACAAATCCACCCAACATCTATGCTTGGTTAGTGCTTTTATCCTTTAGTTATATAGAGAAGCATGTTTCATTTTCAAGCTAGATGAACTTAATCCAATGAATGTTTAATTCTGCTTTGTACTAGGAAAACTAGCACAGTTTGCAAAGCAATGCAAGTTATAGCCCCTAAGTAGCAAGCAAGTTAAGTTATCAAAGCGATGCTGGAGTAAATCAGCCATTGGGAGTTTCCATAGGTTGTGGTTGTATAACTGAGCAGGAATAGTTTTCTAGCCAGTTGTAGATTCAATTACTTCTGGCTTCGAACATGTTCCGGTGATCGACTTGGATTTATCATGGAACTTGATGTTTTCCTGGACTAGACATTGAAGCCCTACATAATTTGCTTGCTTCATGGTAGTGCCAATGAATAATATATGTTCAGTTGTTTGGTCTGTGGGTATAGTTACCTGAATAATATGGTTCTTGTAGCTAACATTCACTTTCTCCTTTCTGCTTTGGAACTTAATATAAAGAACACTGATAAGGTATGCTGTCCAGCTACCAATAAGACCATAGATTATTTGCAACAATATTCCTGATAGCATACCCAGGTTGGAAAATGAGTATGGCAGTGTGAAAAGAACCTGTGCAACCTGTAACCAATAAAAATGACAATTTAGAATTAGTTCAATAGACACACAACACATACACACACCCACACACCACTTACATGGTAAAATCTTGGAAAGTGGGAGTAAATTGTTCTGCAAACTACATACTTGATTGGAAGCATAGCTGAACCAGGCATCCCAAACAGAGCCACCATCCCAAAGGATGCTCTTGACAGTGAAAAAGCACTTTGTCCTCCTCTTCCTTCCCCTTCCTCTTTCTCATGTTCAACTTCACTCAAAAGTGTGTGTGTGTGTGTAAGTGCACTCTTTATTATTCTATATTTAGCTTTGCTCAAGTACTCCTTCCAAGGGTTTCGTGTATGTTCTTTTCTTGTAGGTTCTAGGTAATCAAAAAAGCGAGGCCCCGCTAGAGGAGCTGAAAAACAAGCGAGGGAGACACAAGAATATGTGGGGTACGACAACTGGGGTCATGCTAGTACTAGTGCGGCTGATGAGCTTAGTACTTTTATTGGTTGTGTGGCATGTGATAAACTGTCAACCAATCAGTTACACTAAGTGGGCTGATGTTCCAGAGGAGGATAAGGAAAATGCTTGGGCGAGATTGAGGCATTATTAAGTTATGCATTTCCTAAACTTCTTATGATTTACCTTCGTTTCTTTTATTGATTATTTCTATCATTTTTATCTGTATCTGACTTTAAACTGATTGTAAACTGATTTTTCATTAATCTGACTTTAATTTGATTTAGTTGTGGTTGAAGGTTATTTCTCATTTGCATATTTAGGCCTATAGTTCAATATTGAGGATGCAATATGTGAAAACAATGTGAGTACCTCTATTTTGATGACATTTTTGCATCAGTTTTGCCATTAAATTCTTTGTAGTGACACATCTTCTCAGTTAGTGAACTATATACCACACATATGGCCTTCCTGTATACCTAGGGATGCGCATCTACCATAACCTGCATCAATCACACACGCATGTGATCTCTGCATAGCACTCAATACCCTAGTCAACAATCTTAGGAAATCAACATAATTCCGCCCAAGACATGCAAGGGAAGTCCTTATCATGGCTGAGATACTGCAGCAGTTGCCTCATAGTTGTTTAACCATCGTTTACAAGTTTATCATACCCTTGCTTCGGACTGTGATAGGTTAGAATCCTATCACAGTTTGATACTTATTCAAAGTTTCAGGGCACTTGATGACGAAGAACTAGGTAAATTGGTGTTTTATATGCTAAGTGAATGTACTTTTGGATAAGGCTTGAGGCATGTTTATCATATTACCAAACACCTATTTGTTTATCAAGCAAGTGAATGTAAGGGCTCTTTTAGTTTGTGAAGAAAGTTTTCTAGGGATTAGAATTTTTAAGAAGGCAGTATATCAAAAGATGTTGAGGTCTTAATTTTTCAGGTAATGGTCACTTCGGATTGGGTAACCAAATCCTGTGTAATTCAAAGACGTAGTTGGCTGCATATTAACATAGGTTGTTATCATTGGATTCTTCTGATGGACATTTTAGATAACTTTCAGTTTCCCCCACTGCAACCTTGGGAGGGACATTTTAGATAAAAAAACCTTTTTGTTATCTTTCACCGATCATCTATTAATCTCTAACTGCCCTGGAGCATGCATAAATATTTATCCATGCAATTGTAACAGAGCTGAATTTATTGTATTGTTAAAGATTAATTTGGTATTAACATAACCTGTTTCCAGGATTGAGCACGTTTAGATGTTTCTGTATTCGCTTTGAGTCCTAAGACTTAAAGCCAATACAGCTTGAACAACTTATTGTTTTCATTTTTACTGACTAAGTTGAACAAACTTCATGGGAGTCAACCGAATTGCACACTAACGTTTGCTTGATTATGTCCTAGGCTAATGTGGAGGCAAATGCAAATAGATCGAGCAATGGGAGTGCTTGATGTTGCAAATTGTGTTGCGCCTTATCGTTTGAAAGAGCTATCTGGAAAATTTGATTCTAGTGAAATGGATGAACAGTTTGATGGTATATATCTTTTGAAAGAGCTATCTAGAAAATTTGATTCTATTGAAATGGATGTAACAGTTTGATGGTATATATTGTGGGAAGGTTCTTACAAGTTTTTGTCTTTAGTCTCCCTCCCCTTTGTTCGTAACTATTCAATATCTTTAATCAGGTTACCTATTCAAACAAATAAAAGTAATGAAAAAAGAAATTGTATATCTTTAGCAGCGGTTAATGTGCGTTCCCGTACATCTGACATTATGTAAAATGAAAAATAAATCAACTATTGTAAAAAAAAAACTACAGCAACGCACTACGCTGCTGCCATACATTTATATTGAATTTAGAAGCTACATATGCCAGCGATCGGTAACCGCTGCCATTTTCATGACCGCTGCTATAGATAAGTTTGTAGGGCGAATTTTGAAATGGAAATAGCAGCGGTTGACGGCTGCGGTAAGCACGTATGACCGGTGCTTTATGCCTTTAGCAGTGGGGTTGCTGGCAAAGCTTTTGGCAGCGGCTATGTGATATATAGCAGCGGTTTTTGGCTGCTTCTGTAGCCACTTTTTCTTGTAATGCATTGATCAGTATGGGTGTACGCTATCAGTTAGATTTCACGTCTGGTTGGCTATCTGATGTATATGAATTCAGTCACCTTTAGGTCATCTAACATCGTTTCCAATAAAGTGTGTTTCATTTTAGGTTATGAAGTTATATCACATTGAAAATTTCACTCATCAGCTAGATATAAGGTCTGTTTGAAATCATTTCCAGTTTTGGTTTTCTGTTTCTAAAAAAACAAAAACAAAAACCAAAACCAGATTAGTTTTTATTTTTCTAAAAACAAATGGGTGTTTGATCATCTAGTTTTTATTTTGATTTTTTTTCTTTTGGGTGTTTGATAACTCAGTTTTCATTTTGAGTTTTTTCTTTGGTGGTGGTTGCGATAGTGGTGGCAGTGTCAGTGACCGTCAGCAGTGCCAGCCCGAGGCGGTGCCAATGAGTGGGGGTGGTTGGTTGGTGGTAGTGGCTGGGCAGCGGTGCCGCTCAAAACAAAAACCAAAACTGGAAACCCAAAATTTCAAAATGAAAGTTTTCAAAACCAGTCCTGTTTTAAAAACTAATTTTCAAAACTGAAGAAAAAAGAAACAAAAACTGTATGTCAAACGCGTTTTTTTTCTTCAGTTTACGAAATCGGAGAAAAAATGAAAATGGAATAGATTTCAAACGCTACCATAGTTAAATATATAGCTTGACAAGTCTATTGTACACTTCTGGAAGGCAGCTGAATATACAACCATTATAAGCTCAGCGTTTTTAGTTAAAGAATCTGGCTAATAAGGGTATTATCAAAAATAAATTTTGTGGTTAGTTACAAGAATCCAACTTGAGACCCAGTTTTTAAAAGCCAAGCTTGAGACATACATAAAGGAGCAAGCTTCTCATAAGGAATCACTAGTTGTGTCACTAGGGATGGCATTAAGGCATGAAATTCCTACAGTGCTTCTCCTCTAAGATGAGGAGGAAGCAAAAGATCCATATGCTTCGTGTGTGCTAAAGGTAAGAGGTGTAAAAGTACTAGATTTTGGTATGATGGACTCGAGTAAATAAAAATCTGGAGGGAGCTGACAGTCCAAATGGAAAGCAACGGACGATTATAAAGGAAATAATGTTGTCTACACGTATCATTATAGCTTGGCTGAGGATGTAGCATGTGGTTTATAATTAGAGTGTGTTGGAATATTCCAATAAAAATACCTTTTATCTATTCTGCAAAAAAACTTTTTCAAGTAATTATTACTTTGTTATTATTGGACCGTTACAAGTACTAAATAGTATATTTTGCTTTATTTCTCTTTTATTGGTCCATAAGTGTCATTACAAGTAGTTTATGATAATAGTTATTTGCACAATAATAACTTATTGTAAAGATTTATTGTGTCTCTTAATTAGACGTATATATAAAGTTTATTCTTCTAGGTTTTGCAAGAAGAGATGGTTGTGTGTTTGTTACAAGCTCTTACATATTTTCTAGTCAATATGGTAGAGCTTGTGTCTTAAGGGACTTGATTCTATACATTTTTTTACTCAAATATCAATGTTTTTTTTCTTAACTACAAGTCTTATTGCAAATTCAAATGTATAAAACCTTATGAATTCATGATCATGTTCTTTTAAGAGTGTGAGAACAATTATTATGTGTCTGTTGGGCAAAGAAGGGTATTCGGCGAAGTTTCAACTTCTCTCAAGTAATGCAAACATAGAGAAGTTACAGCAAAAAAGAGTTGGGTTATTGTATCCTAGGGGCGGCACGTTGAAACTTATTGTACCCATATACTCCGTGGGGGGTGCCAGCCGTCTTAAAGAGAGCGACCTAGTCCGCGCCTCAACCCACTACTAGTATACTTGTTTCTAAGCTGTTTAAAGTTGATGCTTCGAATCCTTGATGGTACCTCGCATGCTAAGAACAACACCGACTTTCTAAGAGGATTGAGGTCAATGTGTTTTTCATACTCACAACTAGGAGGTAAAAATGTTCTTATGATTTTACTTACTCAATTCCTTTTATGTGGCTTGCATATTTTTGGAAAAGATTTCCAACAGAATGAAACCAAAATTTCGAGTTCTAAAGTCTAAACATTGCGAAAGCAATTAAAATGTTCAATGAGTGTTAGGAATCTCACAAGAAGGAGTATCAAAAGGTGATAAAGCTTCAGGTTGGAAGAGGGTGATGAATTCTTACAAGCAACTTGAGAAAGGTATACCATTGAAGGGTAGCATGCCAAAAATTTTTTTAGCAGAGATAACGAGGGTGAGAATTCTCATACTTAAGGACTCCTTCAGAGGAAGGTCAAATAGCTAAAATGCTAGAGGCCTTCAAAATGATATACTTCTTGAGTGTTATTGTTCAGTTTTGGGTGAGTCATACTGCAATAGTAGTATGTTTCGATACCAAAAAATTGTATAAGTTAGTAATGCAATATTTTTTTGACCGGTCAAATATTCAACGTCGTAGAAAGTGCAGACCAAGATGTTGATTTGGAGTCAAACAAAATGATGGGCTCGAACCAATGTTAAGTTAGAAGAAGTAATCCAAATAAAATTATTTGGTCTAGCCCAAGTGTATGGTTTTGCTAGCAGAAAAGTCAAATAAATCAACTCCGACTTCAGGAAAATATGTCTAAGTTAAACATAAATAAAAATCCATTCAATCGAGATATTCTTATTGAATTAAAGGGGACAAAATTCATTTGATTACGAATTCAAAGCCTAAATCATGCATGTATTTTCCAAATTTGAGCATACCATCTTGCTTATAAATAGAGGGCTTGCGGTAGAGAAGAAGGACACACCGGGTCTCTGCCATCAAAACCAAAGCTCTGCCAATCTCTGTCGCCGTCTTCCAGGTTATGTTGCATTTGAAGAACAACACACACTCATCTAGTGTCGTTCTTCAATCAAATACTTCAAAGACATGAAGTTCGATTTCTCTTTCATACAAAATCAAGGAGAAATTCCTCTTCTACTTAGGTGATTCCACAAGTCAAGGATTGCCGCATTTGTTCAAGATAAAGCTTTGAAGCCCTCGAGCAAGCACCGTTTCGACTTTCTTTCTACCGCAAAAGATTGAAGAAGTCAAAAGTTCATGTCTTAAGATCAAGCTCTTGTGTAAAAAAAAAAACAGAGTGGTGTAACCCTGCAATTTAAAACTAATAATTTGAATTTTGTGCAGTTATTTCTTATCTTATAGTTTAGATATGAAATTTGTGCGTACAAATTTCTAGCACACCCGGTGTGACCACTCTACCTCTCATCTCCTTCTCCATAAGAAGATAATCAAACCCTCCCAATATATCAATGGCATCAAAGAATTTGCAATATGATCAAGCCAACCAGAGGATTGCCACGATTGCTGCAAGAAAATGCAATGTCAAAGTCAAGGCAAGTGCACCATCGTTAAATCCATCACCCACACCGAGGGATGGTAATTTGATCCGCACCCGGCGGATATCCGATCCGCCCTGATCCTATAGGAGTGGATTTTTTTGACTTTGACTGGGTTACGGAGCGAGTATGGTAGTTAAATATTAAACCTGCAGTGGGTACGCGTCGGATTTGGTATCTAGCATCACCGCCCCGGTATCCGACCTGTACCCGCCCCACTATAATATATAAACCCCTAATCTGATCCCGAGATACAATCCCAGCCGTCCATTTTGGTCCTATAAAGAGTTGACCAAAACCTAATACACAGCTTCTCTTTCTCTTCTATTTCCTTGTGCCGCCCACTCACTTACTGCACTGCCGCTGCACAATTAACACCTCTAAGGACCACGCGATCTCATCACTTCCACCCGTCCAACACGAAACTCTTGGTTGCAGATTTGTCCTGTGGTGTGTTATATCTAGGTTTTCTTGAATTTTTTCATTGGTATCTTCTGGGTTCGGGTTTACTACGGGCGGTGGATGTGTTTTCGATCTGCCTCCGTCTTGTTGTGATGTGGATTAGACACTGGAGTTTGTGGCTGACGGTGGTGGCGGTGGTTTGTTCGTAGTTGTTAAGAGTGGTTCATGGACTGGGGCTGATAAGGGTATTTTGATGTTCCACGGTGATTTATAGCAGTGTGGTGGCCGATGGTGACTTCTGTGCCGATGGTCTTAGGTGGTGAGATGCTTTGCAATTTATAATTTATTGTTATTTGGGAGAAAAAAAAAAGACAAATTTTTTTGGGGACGGATCGGGGCAGTATCAGATTTTTTATAGTCAGTCGGATCGGGGTTGGTAGTCTCTATGTTTGGGGCGGGACGGGGCGGAGTCGGAGTCTTGTATTGGCCTGTCGGGGTAGGGTTGGTAGTCTCTATGTTTGACCCGCCGCGGGACGGGGCGGAGTCGGAGTCTTGTATTAGCCTGTCGGGGTGGGTATGGATTTCACAAAATCCGCACCTCACCCGTCTCATTACCATTCCTACCCGTACTAGCGATCCAATTTGAGAAGGTTGTCAATTTGGAGTTTATAAGAAAAAAAAGATCGCGATTTCGTTAAGAAGCTTATACCCCTCTCACAAGGCTATGACGTCGAGTTAATGCTTACGAGCATTATTTCACCATACCAGTTATGACGGCTAGTGCTATTTCAATTAAAGAGCAACTAGTCGTTATGTCTCGTGCAACTAAAAAACTGACAAGGACAGTATAGAATAAAGATCTTCAGATAGCAAACTTGATGAACAAGTTGGAATCGAAGAAGAGTGAAGAATCAAAGTCGGGCGATGTTGGTGTCACAAACAAGGCTTTTAAGCAAGATGATACTAACGAGCACCAAGATGCATCCACCTCTAGTGGATTTGAAAACGAAGAGAATAAGTCCATCTTTGCCACTTCCCTGTCAGTCCAGCGGTTATAAGACATGATAGCAACCATAATTAGGGCTAAATACAGAGGACAGTCTCGCGGTAATCTCATGTACTCGAAGCTTTATACAAAGTGAATCAACAACATGAGGATGCCAGTCAGGTATCAATTGCCTAAGTTCTAATAGTTTAATGGGAAGGGAAACCCAACGCAGCATCTCGCCCATTTTATCGAGACCTGTAACGATGCAAGAACGGAAGGGGACCTCCTCATGAAGCAGTTTGTTTGATCTCTTAAAGGGAACGCCTTCAATTGGTATACTAACTTGGAGCCAGAGTTTATAAACTGTTGGGAAAAAATGGAGTGTGAGTTTCAAAATTGCTTGTACAACACCTGGCGCTCAGCGAGAATGATGGAACTCACAAACACTAAGCAACGAAAAGAAGAGTCTGTATTTGATTACATCAACAGGTGGCGAGCTTTGAGCGTGGTCTAGAGCTTGATCTTGGATATGATCTAAGTGCATTCCTTGTGAAGGCTTGACCTCTTTTTACATTTTGAGGGGCTTCAAAAGGATATTAAGTCGTTTGGCAATCTTTTAAGCTTTGGATGCTCCTAGCACTGAGGTCTAAGGTGATTTGTTCTCCTGTCACTAACAAGAAACTGAAGAGATTACATACCCAAAAATGACAGAAGTGTTGTTTGATTCTTCAACTTCGTCGTCACCTAGATGGATTTTCCCTTTTTTGACAAGTCCATAATCGCCTCTTCGAGTGTGAAGCACTTTTTAGTTGGATGACTAATGAGACGGTAATACTTGCAATATCTCGGCTCGTTAACCTGCTTTGCCTCCTCTGCACGTTTAAACTTCTTGAGATCAATAAGCTTATGTTCAAGTAAGAAGTCTAGTATCTGTGGGACTTCCGAGTCTGAGAAATGATAGACTTTTTGTTCTAACTCTTTCATTTTGGCCTTCTTGAGTCGTTTGGCAATCTTTTTTGGTCTAACGATCGAATCTTCTGTGGTTGCTTTTGAACCCCACCACCATTTTGCTTTTTTTGGTTTCTTCATGGGGGTCACTTAATGGTGGGTTATGTCTACCATGACTCGCTATGGTGACCTCCATGTCATGGCCTCATGTTGCCAGCTCCTCAAAGGTACAGGGTTTGTGTAACTTGAAGAACGTAGGACAACCCCGTAAGCATGTCTTGCATACACATTTCCATGGCATAAGCTTCAGACAGTCTTCCTTTACAATCCAAGTGTGAGCACACAGCCACCAGAGATGGAAACATCGGCATGATCAACGGGCTAGTTGATCACCAAGGTTCTAATTGGTTGAAATGTCATGACAGTCGACACAATATAGTTTGAGGCTTCGAGCTTGCTATACAATGGCATGAAACCCTGAGCTTTACCATTTCACATCAGGTAGGTTGTCGCCAGTTCCATGGGTAATCCCTCATGTGTAGGACAAAGCCAGCAAATTCACTAAAAAAAATGGAGACGGTTACTTCAAGCCTTGTGACAGTACCAACAAAAAAAAAAAAGTTATGCCGAAAAATCTTGAAGTGGGAGCAATTTGTAGATACCAAAATTTTGTACTAGTCAATAATGCAATATTTTATTAGTTGGTCAAATATTCAACGTCGCAAAAAGTGCAGGCCAAGATGTTGAATTGGAGTCAAATTGAATGATGGGCTTGAACCAATGCTAAGTTGGAAGAAGTAGCCCAAATAAAATTATTTGGTCTAGGTCAAGTGTATGGTATTGCTAGCACAAAAGTTAAATAATTCAACCCCGACTTAAGGAAAGCATGTCTAAGTTAAATGGAAATAAAAATCAATTTTATCGAGATATTCAGATGAACTAAAGGGGACAACGTTCCTTTGATTATGAAGTCAAAGCCCAAATCATGGATTTTTCAAATGTGAGCCTACCATCTTGTGACTTGGTGTAGAGAAGAAGGACACACCGGGTCTTAGCGATCAAAGCCAAGCTCCATTGAAACTCCATCATCTCCTAGGTTGTGTATCATTTGAAGAACAACACGCACTAATCTAGTGTCATTTTTCAGTCGAACACTTGCAGACACAAAGATTGGTTTCTCTTTTATCAAAAATCAAGGAGAAATTCCTCTTCAACTTAGGTGATTCCGCAAGTCAAAGATTGCCGCACTTGTTCGGAATAAAGTTTCGAAGCCCCGAGCAAGCACCATTTTGACAATCTTTCAACCTCGAAGATTAAAGACGTCAAATTCACGTTTCAAGATCAAGCTATTTCGACTCTTGGATTGTGACTAAATCGGAGACCGAATTAGAGGATTTTACATTTGTTTTTTGTAAAAATCACAGAATGGTGTAATCCTGTAATTTAAAGTTAATAAATTGACTTTTGTGTAACTATTTCTTTCTTGTAGCACCGCCACATAAGTTCTACTCCCATTGCCACAAGTACCACCGCCACCAAAACCTACGTACCGACTTGAAGTCGGAGGGACTCGGCACTCGAAAAACACCATAGGGCTGTTAAGGCTACCGAGGTGGCCAAACAGAATACAGTCATTTGGTACGTCGGACACAGTCAAAGAGTGAAGTGGCAATGACGAGAAGGCATTCTTTCGTAACCCGGGATCGGTAACCCGAATGGTAAAATTGTCGTAGTTGATTGACTGGACATGGTAGTTTCTTGATGGAGCTAGGGTAAGTATGGTGAGGTTGTTTTGGCAGGCAAGTTGGTAGCTGGGGCTATTGGAACCACAGTTTTGGTGTTGAGGGCTGTGGCCTTTAAGCTGAAAAGGGCAGCTTATGCAATGGATGCTGCCACAAGAAGAAGGGTGGCATTGTTGGCTTTTCTGGGCTTTGCAGCTGGTTGTTGTGAGAGAGACTACAGTGAGTAATAATAAGGCCTTTCTTGATCTCCACATATCCTCTTGGCTACAAGAACCAATATTCTTGGATTTTAGACTTGCATCTGCACCATCAGCGCATACCCCGCTCATCCACCCAGCCCCCTGCTGTGAGTTTCTGGACAATTAGTGGATCATCATGCTCCAAAATCTTGAGTTTGACCGGCAAAATGGGAGGCCAGATTCTGACAATTGTTATCTTGTAACGCGGTACTTTTATTTTCTTTTGGGCTGGGGGTTAGTATGTCTTTTTCTAGTGAGACCAGCCTAGCTACAAGTTGGCCATTAATTTATCTATGATGGGAGACTGGTTAGAAGGTTCTAAAGATTAATGTGTTTCTGCATTAATATTAGATGTGCCTTGTGGTAGGAAAACAGAATTTGTATTTTGTAATAAATTTCTGTTATAATCTTCTTATTTTTTTTTCAATAAAGATATGTTGGTGAAACTTTTTAAGATCTTCCGGTGACACTATTTTATAGTTACCAATAAAAGCAGAACTGGAGCTGTAAAAAGTCTTTTGTCTGTGTAATTTTTATGATAACAGTTTTGATTGTCATCACGAGTTGTAAACTGTTTCAAGAGCAATCATGACGGCATGTGTAAATTCCTATTTAAATATAAATTGTCAAATTTTGTCTTTGAAAATATCAAATTAAAAAATAATTTTCAAAAAACATAGAATATTGATCGAATTGACGTATTTAATTAATTCTCATGGTGAACATGGAATTTTGACCGGAGATGTATTTAATTAAGTGTCATTATTATTATATATATTGTTGCCAAAGAAAAATTAGTGAACAAGTCAAAACTTGGCCATTTCCAAGTTCAAGTAGGCATCTTATAAAACTTCTTCTCTCTCACTACCCCGGACCTGCCAGTCAGAGGCATGGCCAGAATGGCAATACTTGTCCTCAGCTCAATCTTGCTGCTCCTCCTAGCCGGAGACGGAGCCCTAGCCGTAGCCGGAGCCGGGAAAGACGAGTGCAAGCCCGCAAGGTGCGACAACTACGGTCCCCCCGTCCGGTTCCCGTTCAGACTAAAAGACCACCACCCAGACCACTGCGCCTACAGCCCTGCCTTCCACCTCTACTGCACCCAGAACAAGAGCGACCCAATCATCGATCTCCTCTTCCCTGTAAATGCCTCACCCTCAAACACCCGGATCCCATTCACCATACAAGCCTCAGTCAAGAAAATCGACTATAAATCCCAGACCATAAGCATATCTTACCTCCAAAGCTGCCTGCCGCCTCACCCTTCGGTACCCCAAAATGCAACTGTTAGTATGTTCAGAATGCTGCGGCCGCGTTATAACCCAGCAGGGTCAACGTTGTTCAACTGTTCGTCGGACAAGGAGAAAATGTCGCGTGACTTGTATCCCATTACTTGCCTTCGCGGCGCTGGTTACCATGTTTATGCGGTGAATGGTGAGCGGAAGGTGTCTGACGTGTCGCTGACGGCCTGCAGCAGCATTTACAGCATCTCGTACGCGCCGCTCCCGGTGCTGCTCCAGGATCGATACAGTTTTAAGGTTGAGTTTGGCTGGTCTGACCCGGTTGCGTGCAGAGATTGTGAGGTGCGAGGGAAGTACTGTAGATGGAAGGACAAGAGCAGTCCTGGTCATGGGACCGAGTGTCTTCGCAAACCAACCGGTTCAGGTACTACCATTTCTAAAGCTAACATGATTTTTGTTGGTTGCGACATCTAATAATAGGTCCTCAAACTAATCGCCCAATGCAACGACTCAGTCTCCTGTAAGGGAGATGAAATTGTATCAAAGTGTAAATGATTAAAATTTGATCCAACATATATATATATATATATATGTGTGTGTGTGTGTGTGTGTGTGAGTTTTATATAGAACATCGTACTCCACATTAAATTGCCCATTAAAACTTGAGGTTATTATTGGATTTTTGGTTACTATCTTTAACGCGATAATAACTACTATTATTCCGTCTTGCTTCCGAGGATCGGAGTTTCATAATGTGTATCTGTTTTAGGTATCAAAAAGAGGATAAAGTAGAAACTGATTATAGCTTGATGATTTTCTTCTGCAAAAGCCAAAAGGGACAAACATATTGAGAAGGAAGAAGTAACAAGAGTAGTATTGATCCATCTATCTATTGGTATAAAGAATACTTGTAGAGGAGTGGATTCTTGACATTGAACAACTTGGAATGTGATCTGCTACTTGCCTTGCTTTTGGTAAGAGCAGTAGCCCTGATTTACACATAACAGAGAATATCTTCGAGGACAACGAAATGCAGTTTTTACTCTATATATGGTTTTGAAACGTTTCTAAGCATGTTGAGCTAACAATCTCTTTGTAACTTCTACAGGCGCATCAACTAAACTAGTTGTAGGGGTGGTTGTCCCAGGTGTGTTTCTCGTTGTGCTTATAGGCATGGCACTATATCGCGTTGTCATCTCCAAGAAAAGGGAGAAGGATGACCAAGCCAAGATTGAAAGATTCTTGGAAGACTACGAAGCTCATAAGCCAGCAAGATTCTCATACGCAGATATAAAAAGATTCACAAACCAATTCAGGGACCAACTAGGCCAAGGAAGTTATGGAACAGTGTTCAAAGGAAAACTCTCTAATGACATCCTTATTGCAGTCAAAGTCCTCAATAACGACTCTAAAGGCGGGGAAGAATTCATCAATGAAGTGGGTATAATCGGTACAATCCACCATGTCAACGTCGTTCGCCTTGTTGGATACTGTGCGGACGGGTTTAGACGTGCTCTTGTCTATGAGTTCCTTCCAAATAATTCTCTAGAAAAGTTTGTATACTCGAAAAGTCACAAGAACAATTTCCTTGGCTGGGAGAAGATGGAGCATATTGCTTTGGGAACGGCCAAAGGAATTGAATATCTTCACCAAGGCTGTGCCCAACAGATTCTCCATTTCGATATCAAACCTCATAACATATTGTTGGATCAGAATTTCAATCCCAAGATCTCTGATTTTGGTCTAGCAAAGTTGTGTTCCAAGGAAAAAAGTATCGTGTCCATGACCGTGGCTAGGGGTACGATGGGGTATATTGCACCAGAAGTGTTCTCTAGGAATTTTGGAAACGTGTCGTCTAAATCAGATGTTTATAGTTTTGGGATGTTGCTGCTCGAAATGGTTGGAGCAAGAGAGAACATTGACACGGGAATACAGAACACCACCCAACCATACTTCCCACAATGGATATACGATCGTTTGGGTCAAGGAAGAGAAGTAGGCATTCAAATTGAGGGAGAGGGTGGTGATCAGATAGCAAAAAAGCTAGTAACCGTGGGACTCTGGTGCATTCGGTGGCACCCGGTAGATAGACCTTCTATGAAAGCTGTGATTCAGATGCTAGAAGGCCAAGAGGTTCCAAGTATGCCACCAAATCCTTTTGGCCCGACAAATGCAATGACAACAAGTGCAAACAGACCTAGAAGGACGTTTAACAGCAATCTTGAAGTCATTTCGGAACGAGAGTGAGTGAACCAAACTCATCCTACACTGCAAATGAGTCAATACTTGATAGGTTTAACCTTGAATACATGACATACACCGACTTGGATGAGCTATATATAGCTTTGAGGTCACAAAAGTTCATGTCATTTGTTCTCCCTGGTTTCTTTACATAGTTGTTTTACCTTTTCTATGGAGGTAGCAGAAGCCTCGAAGGCTCAAAT
The DNA here is from genome assembly GCA_033070095.1 of Escallonia herrerae. NCBI lineage: Eukaryota > Viridiplantae > Streptophyta > Magnoliopsida > Escalloniales > Escalloniaceae > Escallonia > Escallonia herrerae. Next base: position 40,816 of record JAVXUP010003192.1, on the reverse strand, counting down.
CTTTGTTTTCACTTACAAGAATGTGTTGTTCTGGTGTTGGCATTGTTTATTAACGGTCTAAAAATGTTGGACAAGCAATGAAAGTAACCAGGTCCCTGAGCTGCAGGACATGGCCTAAGTAGTCTTATTAATAAATTGTGGCGAAGATGAATGCAAAATGTCCAGAAAAATAGTGGCGAAGATGAATGCCTGATGTCCAGAAAAAAAGCTTGCTGATAGAAACTCATACTTTTGGAGTCGTATATGCGTAACATCACAAAATTTTAATTCTCGCGCTCAGCATCCTAAACTTTTGATTTGGTGCATAATCTACCTATCGAATTATTATTATTGACGATTAGTCAAACGGGAACAACAAATTACTATGATGCTTTTATAGCGGAAACATAGAAATCTGATAGACATCCATTAATTGCGGACTTAACAATCTTCTTTTTTTTTTAAGGAGAGAGTGACATTAATATCAAAAGTTTTAAGTTATTACATACATTGAGAAACCATTCTAAGTCATGGCAACTCCATGACATCAAATTTACATAGCCCATATCAAAAGACAAGTGTAGAACTGTCAACTGGGTTTACAAAAGATTTTCACTGATCCAGTCTTGATGTAACTGAGCTTGGGCATAACATGCAAATCCAGACAAAAGGCATGCTTCTTTGAGTAGTCCAGTGTCCACTCTATCCACACAAAAGGAGTAGAATTCTGGAAATATATTGCAAAAGTCGAACATGATGGGTGCTACGATGTCACATATATCAGCAGTATTAGATATCTATCAAAGAAGAATTTTAGAATACGTTGGTGACATAATATGTTGAAGATGTTTTTCCTTGGCCCAATTGGTGGCCAATAATAGACATTACAGAGAGCAGTAGTTAAGTTAGTTGCACAGAAAGAAATTGCGGCAGAACCAGAACGTCCAAAAATTGCATCAAAGCAAGTAAGGCCAAGACCAACTTTGAGGTTAATTGCATTGTGGGTGACACATATCACTATTTTGGTGAATCGTGTACTAGAACATATACATTATGTGGTTGTTAGTGGTAAAGTCTGCTAGTTAGAGATATGATTCAGAGCGTGATAGCAATTTGGTTGAGGTAATTGGTGAGATTTTGAGCGTAATGTATTCGTATATGCATAGATTTTCTCTAATGTGTGATGAATTTGATGTATGATGTTTATGGGATTGTAAGGTCCTTATGTAAAGGTCAAATTATTGCTGTTTGTCCAAATATGCCATAAGGTGGTAAATATGAGAAGGCAAGATGTGATGAGGTTTTTGAGATTATGAGGACCGCTCATCCAGGCAATCAGCCATTCGTTGAGAATGCAACTAATGTCATCCGTTTGGATACCTAGGAGTATACCATACCAGATAGGTCGAACTAATGGAAAACGAACAAAAAGATGATCAATCGTCTCAGTGGATGTTTGATAGAGGGGGCAGTAGATATTCTTTGCGACTGATAACCTTTTGAGGTGTGTGAGCACAGGGAATCTATCCTAAATGAGTTGCCAAACTAGAAAGATCATTTTGATCGATATTGGCAAGTGCTAGAGGTGAATCCAGTTTCTGTCAGTTTGGGTCAATATGCTGTTTAGGCCTAGCCCTTGCTCACTAACTTATTATGTTTGTAAAGCATTTAGTAAGCGAAAGCCACCGAAAATTCACCATCTACTCTATGCCCCCACACTTTAAGGTCTTCGAGGCCAGTTGTGGATACAGATGGCAGATATTTTTTTGAGATATTTGGTGGAAATAATAGCGTGAATAGTTATTGTTTCCATTGTTTGTTGTGTATGAGATCACAAACTCTATTGATATTCAAGCTGATACCCTTCTAAGAGTCAATGTTGTCCATGGGACGTTGAGGATCCAATCTTATATCCATAATGGTATTGATTGTCCTGTGCCCACCTGCCATCTTAGTCCCTATAGTAATGTCTGACGTCCTACTAGGATACTATGCTGCCAGCCCCACGAGAACTTTCCAGTACTTGGTGAGGTAAAGAAATTTTCTCTAAGGCAATATTTTTCCCATAGTACTAGTGATCCAGTGAATCCCTAATCCCTTGCCTGCCTACCTCACCAGACCACCAGAAATTGCTAAAATAGAATTAATTTTTGTAAATACATATTCTGGAAAGAGGCATACCTGCATATGATAAATGAGAAGGGAAGATAAAACTGAAGAGAGTAAGGTGGCTCGCCTTGCTTTCTATAGTAAGAGACCGTTCCATCCTGTACATCGACTTCTAATTTTCTCAATGATATCCCAAAATATCCCTTTTTGTACGTTATAATATCAAGGGTACTTCCCACATATCGTCCGAAGGTGTCAGAGCTGAAGATACCCAATAGATTCTAAAAAGTGCGTTGGTCACTCAAACTTCTGTTAGGGCTTGTTGTAAGCGAGGGTTTCATCTGATTTATCAACTGCCCTGATCCTACTAGTAAATATATAACAGATTTCTCAGAGCCGAGCACAATTTTCAGTTCAATTTAGTAAAGATAAACGAATCGTCTACAAAGAAAGGTGATCTACGGCCGGCCTTCGCAGGCCTACTTTGATCCCCAGAATCAAATCAGTATCCTTTGCTTGTGTGAGTGATGATGATAATGCTTCAGCGCAAAGTAGGAAAAGACTAGGTGATACTGGTCCCCTTGTCCAAGTCCACAAAATATTGAAATCATGTTGTTGAAATCATATTGAAATCATTGTCCAAGTCCACAACATCTGAAAGACACTCTCTCCAGGCCATCCAGGCCACCTCTTTTCACCACCTCCAATGACACTATCATCTTCATGCTCCTCTTTTGGCTCAGGGTGTACATCCTCTGGTACATCATCGACAACATCTTCACTAAGATTTTGATCAAGTTCAGCCATAAGCTCTGTTGTTTTATAAACATGAGAAAAGGAAACATTAGAAATCCCACCCTCAAGAGTACAAAAAATAAATTCAAAAAGGCTGTATTAAAGTGGTCAAACAAAGGAATTGCTATTTTTTGTAAATCACACAAGAACCATGTGGAGCAAGGAAACACAAAAATAACCCAAAAAATGAATATGTTAAGCAAACAAAAACAAATCTAGGTTCAAAGTGTTACGTGAATAATTTGAAAAGTAACTTCGAAAAGAAATAACTTTTGAAAGCAAACTCGAGGATCCAAATCAAGACCTCATACAAAGCAATGGAAAGTAAAAACACCTACCATTTTCTATATTCCTAATTAGGAAAGGGTTCCAATCTAATTAAGTCAGTACTAAGGGCAAGAGAGCGCCGAGCTAAAAGAGAAAGTGGATCGAGAACGTTGCCCACTTTAGAAGGTTTTGATGACTTAGGTTCCACAAAGTCGATCCAGAAAGATTTAACAATAAAATAGCAGCCTACTTTCATGAAAAAATAAAGCAACCAAATGCATAGCAAATTCCACTAAGTTTTTTCTTACTTTCTTTTCTTCGATACCCACCCCCCCCCCCACCCAAAAAACCCAACACGCACGAACGCAAGCACAAAAGACAAAGATAAACGATCATCTCTGGCCTGTACGCTTACGAGATTTGTTTTCTGTATTCTGTATTCTGTTTTTCAGATTTTAGTATTCAGTTCTAAAATTGAATTTTGTACTTTTAGTTTTTTTTCTATATCTACTTTTTTCAAATTTTCTTGTACGTTTATCATTTTCATTTTTACCAATTTTTTTGGATCCATTCTTGTATGTTTTAAGTATTTTCTACAATATTTCTTCCGCTGGCCCATATCTATGTGGCCTTCTTCCCCTTCCATTTCCCCTTCATGAGTTCCCTTTCCCCTTCCCCTTCCATGTTCCTACCTCTGTGTGTCCATATCTATGTGGCCATCTTCCCCTTCCATTTCCCCTTCACGAGTTCCCTTTCCCCTTCCCCTTCCATGTTCCTACCTCTGTGTCCCCCTTTCCCTTTCCCCTTCCCCTTCCCCTTCATTACCCTCACCGTAATCCCAACATCCTCAATCCCATCAAATACCCCACAAGTCCCTCCATTTCCACCACCGACCACAGTAGGGTGACAGTCTAGCCATCGCTACATATAGCCACCGCCACACCACCACCACATCAAGTTCGTAGCTGCGCCAGCACCACAGCACAACCATTGTTCTGTTGTCACCACATCATCACGGCCACAACCCCACCAGCACCACACCACGACCATAACCTCGCGCTGACCCAACAACCCACCACCACAACCAATCACCCTTTCCACCACCACCGTGAACCAACTACCCACCACAATCGCCACATCAGCAGCACCTCAGGGCACCACTATCAATTTTGAAATCATCCATCAAACTGTGAACTAAGAAAACATTAATTGGTCAAATTTCAAAGAAACACACCTACAATCACACATAAATCTGGTAAGTGTGTGCGTGTGTGTATTGGGATGAGGTGAGGGAGGGGGAAGCGTTGTGTGTGTCTGTGCAACGATGAAGGTGGTCGTGGGTTTAGGTTTAGGTATGCTGATCACTGTAACGGTGTCGTTAGGGAGTCCCTATCGAAGTCCATATCTGATGCAGCACTTGCCACCAACCATCATCTGCTTCATACTCCTACTCCGACTTCCCTGTTATTCATTGGAAAAATGGAGGGGAGAGAGAGAGAGAGAGAGAGAGCTAGGCGGCAGGCATGTCAGAGAATGTGAACAGTGGAGACAGAATTTGTATTATCTGACACAGAGAATACAAATCGTGAGAAAAATGTGAAAACAGCCTTTAGGTGTTTTCACCTTTTTTGCTGCTATTTAGATATTTTACTCAAAACGAATACAGAAAAAGATAAAAGTACGTAAAAAAAAGCATTTTTTTCATCATCATTACAAAAATTAAAACAGAATTTTATAAACGTACGGGGCCTCCTTTCTGGCTTTCCTTTTCTCTGCTTCTTTTAAGAAGTACTATTACACTATTTGCAAATAGAAAAGCCAGAGGGTGTGGGGGTTGGGGGAGAAAAAACCCTTATAGAGGAGTCCGGAAATCTTCCTTGAGCCAGAGGAAATGAGACTCAAGAAGAAAGCATTCAGAGTTCAGTATCTTCAAAAGGGCGTAGGTTTCTGTACCTCCAAACATGCCGTCCCAGTAGAAGTGCATCCTTGACTGGACCCGGCATAACCCACCTTAACAGGATATTCAACAGGTCCCACGTTACAATGGAGATGTAAATGGTCTACCGTCTCCCCATCCTTTGGGCACATAACTCACTTATTACACTATCTGCCACATTGTACAAAAGGTCCACCCAAAGGAGCTGACTTCTGGTGGTGCTGGTGCTGGTGCTGGAAGACACCAGCTATATCGCACTTATATAAAGTACCAATTCCAGTTCATCTCATCCATAAAATTGAATCTCAATGTAACTGATTTAGAACCAACTGAGTCAAAGATAAAAAGCTTCCTCTAAACAGAATGTCAATGTCTCCAAGATTCAAGTTTTCTCATATCCAATGTTACATGGACTTGGTACGAGCGTCCGAGTCAGATACCTGTCCAAGTGTCTGCTTCTCTATTTTGCAAAACCAAAGACATGGAAACACTGCAAAATATTTTGATATATTGCTGTTTTTTAGTTACTCCTTCGGTAACATGGTATTTTCTGTGATGCACATCTTTTTGACTGAAATCTTATCTCATTTTGAAGCAATAACGAACAAAAAAAAATACTTTAAGATAGTGATCTTAATGGCATCTCATATGGGATGTGTCAGATATATATCACATACCCATGTCCAACAGTCGAGCAATAAAAGAACACATGTCTCACAAGTAGAACTATTTGAACAAACAAGTAATAATGTTCGAGCAATAAAAGCACGAAAGATAAATCTAAATTAAATGCCATGGCCTAAAAAATGGCTGATAGGAGAAGGATTACCCAGTAAACAACAAGAACACATGCAAATTAAGAAAAATGAAGGTATTGTCATCCTCGAAAAACCAATAAGACATTCTATCTATTTTACACTTTCCATGTCTGCAAACGCAAAAGGTAAAGGTAAGGAAAAAAATAGTTGAAGACTCTACCAAAGAAGAAGAAAGTTCTGATAAATACATCATAGGGTACAAAATAGTTATCATACCAAACCGACGAAGTTTTTCACCACGTGTAGGAATCATTCATGCATGACCACAACATACATACATGACACTGTCGAGAAAAGGTTTTTAAAAAAGGACTTGACAAGAGATGAGCTTGAAAAAGGTATTCAAGCCATTTTGAGTATTACCAAGGGTAAAAAATAACCTCTGAAAAGATGAATAATAAACGGATGGCAGTAGGTTCAAACAATTCTTATATAGAATCAAGTCTTGACTTTCAAGGATATCACCCTTATAAAATAAATGCTCTACTAGATACATGAGCTTCTATTGCCTGGCAAGACCAGATATCTTATCAAATGAAAAATATATCAAAACAGATCAACTCATGAGCTTGCGAACGAAAAATGAAGATGAGTTCGAACCAGAATATGAAGCATTTTATATTCTGGTTACAACTAATGAAAAATAGTTCATTATAAAGCAATTAATCCAATTCGACTCGTTAGATAGTGATTTTCTAATAGAACACGCTTTCTTAGAACAACCTGAAAATTGAACATTCAAGAAGAATATCATATTGAAATACAACGTCAAAAAATCCTGTTGTCAAAATAAGCCGCTCAAAGATGTAAATTTCGTTTTCATCCAAAAAAATAGAAAAAATTAAAATATATATAAAGAGTGAGTCTCTCTATGCACTCTATAACAAAACAGTTTCATGGATAACAAAGAAGTAATCAATGAAGAGTTACTTAACAAAGAAGTGATCAAAGAAGATGATAGTTGGGTTAAAGAAATAAACTAACATTATCAATGCAATCAAGAAAAAGAAATTCTTAGTCTTGATAGCATAAAAATATGTTAGAAAATAATTTTAACGATGACCCATTAAAATTATGGAAAAAGGATAAACCTTGGATGACATTGACCCTTAAGGATAATGATTATGTGGTTAATGTAAAACTAATGCAACATAGTCTTGAGATGGTCTAAGAATATGAAAGACAGATCCCTGAAATACTAAAACATGGGTTAATAAGAACCAGCGAGAGTCCTCATTCAAGTTCGACTTTCATGATAAAAAATCATGCATAATAGGCTATAGGAAAAGTCAGATTAGTCATAGTATAGAGCTTTAAATGCAGCAACAGTCAAAGATAGCTATAAAATTCCAAACAAGGATATATTGATGAATAAAATTCAGCTAGCTAACTTTTTCTCAAAACTTGGTTTAAAAAGCAGTTATTGACAAATCAAAATGGAAGAATCATCAATTACATTAACTGACTGCCTTTAGTGCGCCACAAGGACACTATGAATGGGCGAAATTAGGGATTGAAAACTGTTTGTGTACATAGATGATATATCAATATTTTCAAAAGCTAAAGAAGAACATAAAAATCATCTAAAAGAGATAACACAAGAATTCATTGATCATGAATTAGTACTATCACAAAACAAATGTGAATGAGAACAAACCACCATTAACTTTCTAGGATTGAGAATAGAAGGCAGTGAAAAAATTGTTCTTCAAGATCACATCGCTGAAAAAATAAAGCTACTTTCAGAACAAACCAATGATGTAAAGCAACTTTAAAGATTTATTGAGTTGTTAAATTACGCAAGGAAAACCATCCTGCATTTATCAAATCTAACAAAATCTTTAAGTGAAAAGTTTAGAAAGAGAAAGTGGATATGGAAAGATAAAGATATCGAAAATGTTCTTTTGATAAAAAAACTTTGTCAAAACTAAGCTTGCCTAAACAAGGAGATAAGCTAGTTATAGAAACTGATGCTTTGGAAAATTGCTAGGGTATAGTCTTAAAAGTAATACCCCATCATCAAATTACAAAACAGTTATGTTGATAATGGATTGGAACCTTCAAAGATGCAGAAACTCGGTATCACATAAACAAAAAAGAAGTTTTAGCTATAAAACGTGACATAAAATCTTTTTACATATTTCTGGTTTTAGAACACTTTCTTATCAGAACAAATAATATGTGTTTTAAAGCTTTCCTTAAGAAGGACCTGAGAGACATTAGTCAAACAAAACTTTATCGATGACAAAAAGAGTTTGGTTATTATACTTTTGATGTAGAATACATCTCATCAGCCAAATATGTACTTGCAGATTGCTTAACAAGGGAATTATGATTTATGATGCAGTGAGTTGTAACCTCATAAAAGACTACTCAAAAGGCCTTAAAAATGGTATGAAGCAGGAGATCATGAAGTAGATCTATTGGGAGAATTATCAGGAAAATTTGACTACCAGATCATTTACCCTGAAAAGTAATAGGACAATTATTTGTTATCATAAATCCTCTCCCAATAGTGGAAGAAGATGGTTGGAACTATCAACTCAAAAGCCCTAAAACATGACGATACAAAACTAACCGTTCAAAAGTAATGCATAAGTTTTGGAACAAAGATAGTGAGGCTGAAACCTTGAGAGTAAGGCACCCTAAACAAATGAGCAAGAAAATAAAAAGTTACTATCATAACAACAAGGATCTAAAAAGAAAAGTGCCAGCTGACGAAAATGAAAAATCTTCAAATCGTAATGTTACCATAACATAAACCAATGATAGTAAAACAAAATCATTTCATAATCCAGGGTTATGTCAAGAGAGTAAAAATCTCTTTGGAAATATCCAGTACTACCTGCGGAAAAATAAGCGAAAAGAGTTACGGAGAACCCTCAGCCAATTAACTGATAATGTTAAGTACTTAGAAAAAGGCTTAATATAAACGATGAAAAATAATTGATAGTCCTATAAAAAAAAGAAGAAATAATCTAATTGGTAGAAGAACTAGAACTATTGCTCTCTGCTGATATCATTACTAAAATAAAAAGCTAGCTAGGAAGGAAAATGAACATGAAGAGATCATTTGCAAACTAGAAATGAAAGCATTCCTGAATTTGGATTATGGGCCAAGCCTCACATTACCATCATACAAGATTGATCTTAAATGGATTAAATATAGACTTGTAGATTCATTCAAAATAGACCGAGATGATTGACAACTCATCGTTAATCTTTCAGTTATAGTTCGATATGCTTTAGGAGTTATGAGATTCAGTCGAAAGATTATCACAATCCATATACTGTCAACCTTGGCAGAAAGAAGCGAAACCAAGGTTTACCACGCATACCAGATTTGGTTCATTTATCGATTCACTAATAAAAAGTTAATGAATTTCTGCCGACTACACTAGGATGAATTATGGAATACATATAATGCGGAGAAAGACAAGATTGAAAGAATCAGTTTTTTTTCATGCAACCATTGAGAATACAGTAGCGGATCCCCAAGAAGCATGTTTCTGCGATGGACGAAGGATAGTAATTGTGAAGGGGTGTAGAGTATTCATAGAGCCCTCCAAATAGGATCAAGATTAGATAATAAAACTCTATGAATAGTTCAAAAACCAAGGACAAAAAAAACCTGATCTGCCTAGCTAAACTTTTGAGCTGTATAAGAGGGTTCGGGACTATAGGGTAAACATGATTGAGATGGACATAATGTAAGAGAAAAATGACAAAGCCAAGTGGGGAACATGATAAAGATGTTTGCTATAATAAAAGAAAAAGATGACCCTACAAAAAATAATAAAGGATTTTCATTAGTGAAGAATCCTATGTACCTGATCCTTTCATTTACAAAAAGGGTCGAAGTAAGAGTTAGAAGGCAGAGGAATTTTGAGAGAGTATGAATTGTGTAAGAGTGTGAAGGGTGCTTAGAATTAGTGTGTGCAACAATAGAAAGAAGCATTCCTTTCTTTTGCTCCTATGTGGGGATGGGAATTTCATCCGCACTCAATAGATATCCGCCCCGCCCCGATCCTATAGGAGTGAGTTTTTTTGCCATTGATCGGGTTATGAGGCGGATATGGTAATTAATTTTTGACCTCATACTGGGTACGTGTCGGTTTTAGTATCTAATGTAACCGCCCCGCATAGAATAACTAAATCTGATCTGAAGGTTATATCATAGTCGTCTATCTTCCTCATATAAATATTAGTTTATAAACCCTAGCCACAATCTTCATCTTCTTCTCTCTTCTCCCTTCTCCCTTCTCCCTAGCCACACACACACCCCAACAGGTGCCACTTCTCTGCATCGCTTGGTTACCTCCTCCAAGGACCATCTCGCCACTTCTTCTCATTCACCTTGCACTGTCGCCCATCCACCATAGGCAGTCCACCGTCTATTGAATTGGAACTAGATCTTCGGTGGTTGGTTGATTTGTATATAGGTTGTTTTGTATGCATGATGGTTGTGTAGGGTGTTAGATCTGGTGGCTGACGCTGGTGGCGCTAGCAAGTAGGTCGTAGGTTGTGGGTCGTTCTCTAAGTTTGTGGTTGCTCGTTGTTACTTTGTCGTTGTTTCGACTGAGCCACGGACTGGTGGTAAATCCTGTAACGTTGTGTGTCCGGCGGTGGCTTCTAGCTCAGAGGTCATAGTGGTGACTGCTTTGTTATATGTATTTATTTTTTTATTTACAAAGAAGGCCCACACTAAATTAAAGATCGGGGCAAATCGGGGCGAGTTCAGATTTTTTTAAAGTCCGTCGAATCGGGGAATCCTTTTGACCCAATGGCGGGGCGAGGCAGAGTCTTATTTGTAGGCTACCTGAACGGGTACGGATTCCATGAAATCTGCATCCGACCCTCCCCATTTCCATTCTTACTCCTATGTAAAATTTACTTTCCAGTATAAATAAAAAAGTATCGGTCTTAGTACGACATTCTCCTACTGCAATTTTCAAACCAATATCCTGAAAGCTTGAGTGTTTGATTGTATCCATTAGCCAATTTTGAAGAAAGTAATGCATCGAGCTATGTGTCCAATTGGTGAAAAGCTTGGATATCGAAAAGTAATAGGAGAAGCATGGCGGGTGTACATTCAAGGATCAAGAACAACATCTCTGTAAGTAACGTTATATCCAAAAATAACCTTGTGTGATTATAATGTATGTGACAAAGTATTATGGTGCATAGAATTATATTTTGCTGAAGTTTTGGGGTTAGATTGCAATCACGTAAAGTATTAGGATTATCTAGCACTATTCAGGGGGAATACTTAATCTGTATCATCCATAAATCACTGATAGACGACCAGATCTCGTTGGCAAATAAAATAAGTTACCGGCGCTGGCATTGGATCGCGTCTCTTTTCTTATTGGTATATAAAATTGCTACTTACTATTTGGCAAGACGAGTTCAAAGTGTGTAGCATTAACGCGCACCTTACACACAAAGAAGGGAGAGAGAGAGAGAGAGAGAGAGAGAGAGAGAGTATAATTTTGCCCTCTAACGTTCTTTTACATAAAATTGGGGTTACAAGGTGATGCAAACCCCCCCTTCCCCCTCGCTTTCTTTGTCTTAATAGTGTCTTCTGGTATTTTATTAGGAGACTTAACGGGCTTTAATCATTCTTTTACCGAATCATTCATGACTACAAAGCTGAGATTTTTTTGTGGTTTGAGGCACCATCTTGGGACATCACCGATAGTTTGAGTCATTTACAGGTGAACATTTATTTTCCCTTGTTTTTATTGCTTTTTGTTGTTGTTTGCCAAGGAGAAAAACTTTATAGCGATACGACACAACTAATTTTTGGTTACTAATGATATAGTAGTGACGTAATTGTTCATCTCTTCATCGGATTCTTTGCTTAGAATTTTCAGATGGCAAAACAAGGAAAAAGTTACGAGAAAGATTTACTACTTAGGGTATTGGGTCCCATATCGATTTTAAGAAGGGTAAATTACACCAATATCCTTGAACTTAGGGTAAAATTACAAGCGTGCCATTAGTTTCGACGATGTTCGTCGAATAAATGAAATAGAAAATACAAAAGAATTTTGATAACAAGACCTGATTGCCCTTGATTTTTAAAGTAAATTTGTGAAATACCATCCATCTCTGCCCCTTTAATCTTCATGCAACTGCCGCCATAGCACTTCCTCCACCGTGCCACCATCATAACGCTAGCACCACCTCCATCGTGCCATCACACACACACACACACACACAAAGAGTCCACAAACACACACACCCCAGTCGCACCACTACAGGCTAGTTCATGCCGCCGTCACCTCAACCACTCACAGAACCCCCTTTCATCATGAGCCATTATTGCAACGTGCCAACACCATGAAAAAAAAGAAATGTGATGTTGTAGACCCAAACACCACCTACCCAAAAATGTGAGCCTGCCACCGTCATACCCTAACACCACCTACCAATGTGAGGTTGTAGTGTCCCTATGTCGGTCAAGGTTCCATCGCTGGTGGTGGCGATTTGGGAAAGAGAAGGGGCAGTAACAAGGTCGAGAAAGGAAGGGCGGCATCTGGGTCAGGAAAGGGAAGGGAGACAGCAAGCTAGGGTGGGGGGAAGGATGTGGCATTGGCAAATAGGGAGAGAGGGCGGACAGTGAGGAAAGGGAAGGCGAAGGGATGGGGTAGGCAGCGAGGTTAGGGGGAAGGAAGGGGGTTATAGCGAAGTGGGAAAGAGGGAGGGCAGCATCATGGTGGAAGAGGGAGGGGCAGTGACTAGGTAGGGAGGACTTAAAAAATAAGAAGAGTTTGAGAATTACATTTTTGAAACCCTAATTTGGAATTAGGGTTTTGAAATCCTAATTTGGAATTAAAGGGTTTAAAATTATATAGTGTATGTCAAATAAAGCTAATTAATATTGGCATTTTAGAAATACATATTGATGATGATATCAGCATAAATGTACGATTTTTTAATGGATCAATGACGGTAGGATACGGCTAATCCATTTTTAAAGTTGTTGGTCACGGCATGTTACAATTTGAAACTTAGTATCATCGACTGTAATTTCATCATAACCTTAGAGACATCGGTGTAATTAACCCTTTTAAGAAATAACCTTTGGTAGCATGGTAACATTGTTTGCTACTAAGGTTAAGGAAAAAAGAAGAAGTTTTAATACGAGCAAGAAAGTACATTCAAAGACTATTAAAAGGAGATGAAGATCGACACAAATTTGTACCTATGCACCAAAGAATCCTTTCAAAAGTATTTTCTTTTCTATGAGAACTAGGTACAATCATCACAACTAAAATTTAGGGATCGAAGGATAGTATCACAACACGAATTAAGGTATTGAAGGATAATGCAAAGCTACTTTGAATCCTTAAACTTGAACATGTGATGTTTTCCTATCCAACAAATTAGGAAAGCTAATCACCTGCCCTCAGTGATAAAATCTTCAGTTAGCAATGAAACATTTGAAAGAGTTCTATTGCTTCTATAATGGTCAGTTGGCACCTCTTGTGGATGTAGGAAGAGCTCGGAAGGCATTTGCAGGAGTTCGACATCTCCCTCGAGCATCTCAACAACTTTGGTCATAGCAGGACGATCACTAGGCTTCATCTGTATACACCACAATGCTACTATAATCATCTTCTTTACCATTTTCCTCTCTTCCTCGCTAGCATCTTGTATTTCAATGCCGTTACCTTTGCTAAGTCGATCAAATATCCACGATGGAAAATAATTTTGGCTTGAGTCATCATCATACTTATTAAAATTTTTCCTTCTCCCTGCCATTTCCATCAACAACATTCCATAACTATAAACATCAGCTTTATACGAGACACCTCCAATGTTCTTGTAGAACAACTCAGGGGCCATGTATCCCACTGTTCCTCTTATTGCTGTTAAAGCCACAATGCTCTCATCCGTTGCATATAATTTTGCAAGTCCAAAGTCTGAAACTTTTGGAGTGAAATTCTCGTCTAGAAGAATATTGTGCGGCTTGATATCGAAATGCAGGATTTGCATGTCACAACCTCGATGTAGATACTCTAGTCCACGAGCCACCCCAAGTGATATGTTGTAAATCTTTTCATAACTCAAGGAGATGGTTCCTTCTTCACGAGGAAAAAGTGTATGTTGTAAATCCATGGGGCATGAAATTGTAAATAAGAGCACGTTTTTTACCATCAGAGAAGAATCCAATGAGTTTCACCACATTTACATGGTGAATTCTTCCGATCGTTGCAACTTCATTTATGAAATCTTCCCCAGTGGCCTTCGCCTTGCCCATCATCTTTACTGCAACAGGAATGCCACTCTGAAGCTTTCCTTTATACACAGTACCAAAACCTCCTTCTCCCAGTTTTTCTTTGAAGTTGTTGGTTATCTTCTTGATCTCTGAGTATTTGTATCTTATGGGCATAACATTATTGTAACTTTGGAGGAAGTCCTCAATGGTGTCATACATGGATAAATGTTGTTTTCTCAATGTACATATCAAAAGTGTGATGAGCAATGGAAATCCACATAAAAATCTTGCGGCAAGAAGTGATCCTAAGTTTAACAAAAGTAAAATCCAAAATTAGAATCATGGGAAAGTAATATTCTGTTATTCTCAACACACATTGATGATATGAATTCAAATTAATACAATTTTTTGGTGATTAGCTTGATTTCTGCCTTTAGTTTTCTAGCTGGCTGATGCTGTAAAGTTTCCTAGATGTAAATAGATCATAATCCCGATTCCATCAAACATCATTCATTACCATCTTCTTGTCTTGAACTTAAATCAAATTTAGGCATTATCGATATCATTGCGTATGACCTACCAATAACGAACTTATATATAGGAATGAAGGATAATATGTAGGGCATACATATAATATGAACCATGGATATAGTTTATTCTAGTATAAGACTTCATAGATCTCCATAAATATACCTTATTTTTTATATTCTCGATACTCCCCTCTAAACTTGTGAAGATTGCTCCGTAACTTCACAAGTTTGATGCAACATGGTGACGATGTTGTTGTCCTTGTTTGGTACCATCAACGAAGACTTGAGCCTTCAACGAGCTACTAAATAAAATGGTCATTCAAGACCAAAGAGGAATTATCCCGGTGCCAATGTCTTGCTCTTGTGGGATGCAATGTCTACTAATTTTGTAGTCATGGAACTCCAAAAAGGACAGAAAAGAAAAGATAAAACAAAAGCAAATAGACCGGTGAATTGGGAGGTCGAAGGCAACAACTTCATGGAGTTCAGTAGCAGTTTTGCAGGATTCTTCAAAAGGAAAAAGAAATGCATGTCGACGTAATTGTGTTGTGGGAACCTAAAAAACAAGCTTGATTAAGGAAATTTATGGAATAGAAAAAGAATAGGAAAGCTGGATGGGAGTTGAGGAAGGTAGAACTTTAATGGATGGAACTACCGCAGGATGTCATTGGCTTTATTGCTAACTTCATCGAAATAAATGATTATTCTTTACCTAGATAGAACCTAGTATTGATGAACTTATATCAGGAAGCATGATACTCTAAAGGAGACTTGGTCTCTCTCTTGAGAATCTAAGTGTTAAGTACACTTTTTATTACTTAATTATAATACAAATTTTATTTTGGTCATTGGACTTTGATTTATGTCAAAGTGACCAGTGAATTCTTCAACTAACCCCAATTAGGTCAGTCTGTCAACTCCAATCACCCACAAAGCTTGTAAACTCACTTATGTCGGGGGCAATTCATGACTTTCATCATCTTTTTAGGTTTTTGGTTGACTCTTACTTTTTTCCTTTCTTCTTCTTCTTCCCAATCCACCCACCTAGCCACTTACCATCTTACACCAGCAATCCAGCACCACTTTTCTTTTCTTTATCTTCTTCTTCGTCCACCCATCTAGCTACTTACCGTCTCACACCAGTAGTCCACCACCACAACCCCATAGCCGTATATGCTACCCCACTCATGCCCCGTCACCCACCTCCACCTCAACTACCAAGCAACCGCCATACCCAAGACTCGCCACCAACCACCGCCATGACTAAGCCTCCGCCTCACCCATTACCACCACCATGTTTTCATCACAATCCCCACCATAATTGACAATTTTGAAGAACTAAATCAATTAATGTGTGCGCACACGCATGTGTGTGATTATGGATGAATTGAATCAATTAGTGTATGTGTGTACATGCACACACACGAACGCGCCTGTGTGAATTTTATCGTTTTGTGTGTGTGCGTGTGTATGAGAGAGAGAGAGAGAGAGTGTGTGTGTGTGTGTGTGAGAGAGAGAGAGAAAGAGAGAGAGAGAGAGAGAGAGAGAGAGATTGTGGGGTGGTGCCGTAGTTGTGTTTGATAGTGGAGCCTTGGCTATGCTTGGTGGTTGATGGTGGTGTTGGTTGGCACCTTGGTTATGCTTGGTAGTTGATATTGGAGCTGTGGTTGTGCTTGGTGGTTGGAGGTGGTGTCATGGATGTACTTGATGGTGGCACCGCAGTGGTGGTAGGTTGTGGTGTTGGACTTATATAGGGAATCAGGGCACACTAGTCGGTGGAGGAGGTGCTTGGCAATATGGAATATGCTAGAACAAAGAAGAAGAAGGGGGAGGAAAAGAAAATAAACTGACATAATTGGCCCTTGATTAAGCAACTTAACTTATTTGGGTATGGTAGAAGCTAACTTAATGACTTAATTAGACAAATTTACGATCAATGGTCACTTGACAAAAATCGATTTTCAGTGACCAAAACAAAATTTTCATCATAATTCAGTAGTTAATTGCATATTTACCCCAAAATCTAAGTTATTCTTTTTTAGTCTAATTATTTACAAAGTTGCTTCCTCTTTTCTTCACATACACTTTTTCACCTCAAACACACATCTATCCACCACCACGAATATATGAGTAGGTCCAAATCTCCCTTTGAAATAGTAGGGTGTGTGCTAGAACCAGACACTAATAATTTTATAGTGACGAAAAATCTTCACAAGCGTCAAACTTGTTAATTGCGACCAAAACAATCTAGCGACATTTAGAAGCCACCAAAGGTGTAACAACTAAAGATCAATTTTCATAAAAAGTACCGAAAATGTCAACAATTGATCAAACTTATTCGATTTATCACTTCCTTTGATCTCAGTCAATATGCCTTATCTCGAGTATTCCGGACTTGATTACGAAATGGGACTGTGTGAGGATTAGTTGTCTAAGAGAATTAAGCGGAAAGATGAGACTTACCGATGACCATCAGTGCAACATACCAATACCACGCCACCTCATAATGCCAAAAGGAGATCCAAATCTGACGTACACCTTCAAGGTCCAAGCACAACAAGAATTAGTGAAGAGAGAATATAGAACCATTGCTCCATTTATTGCGTAAATACAATCGTTCATTTTTGTCCCTAAAGTGTAGTTCAACGCCATTGGCCTCCTGTAGACCAAAATCAATCTTTCCTTTTTTTGGCTTTCCATGAAAGTCCTAACAATCATATCCTTGAATAAGTTATAGTAGAAGATAGAGTATATTTGACAAAAAAAAAATAATATCGGACTCATGACATTTCTCGTGATAAGGAGCGGCTGAAAGTCAGGTTTTCTTGTATATAAGGGAATGACAAAAAATTCAACGACTTTCACTATCAAAAGCCCCTACCAAAGGCTACCTACATAAAATATTAGCGCAATCTTAATTACCTTAACTAAGATACTAATTATAATTCAGGACAATAACCCTATTCCCTGGGTACACAAGAGATTTGCTCACACATTCACATAAATACTAATCTTAGCTTTTTGTTCAATTGGCACCCAACCTATAAATTTTTTTGCAATCAACCCAGACTGTCTTCATGCGATCAAAAATTAAACGGATTGCTATTGTTTTGTTCAAATACAGACACTCATATTTTAAATATGTTAATGCTAGCACCTTAATTTTTTAGATGAAAAAACTATGGGGGTTCAATATTTATATTATGGAGTTCCTTTTCTTTTCTTTTCTTCCTTTTTATAGCAAACCCTTCCCCACCACCACCACCACCACCACCACCTCCTCCCCCACAAGCCCCTCCTCCACCATCACACAAACTTACCAGTGATGTGCAAACGGTGATGGTTTTTTAACTTATAGCACAAACGGAATGGATTTGATTTAAAAGACTCCTGATTAATACTCTACTCCAACAGTATCATCTCCATTTTCAGCCTTGTAGGTCCCCCATTTTCTTTATGACAAATTAGCTTTGGTTATTAGGTGCGTAGGGTGTTTAGTGGAATTATTCTCTGTCTGATGTTAAGTACTGATTCTTTTCCTAATAGAATAAAGTGGAGTAGGTGGGGTGCGGTAGGAGGCTTCGGTGGTGGGTCTGGCCATGATGATGGGATTAAAGCTGGGGGGAGGTGTGGACGGTAGCGCAGGGATTAGTGACGGGTTGCGACTGATAGGGGGAAAGGCAGTGGCGGAGCCGAGAATTAATCTTAAGGTGGACATTAAATATATAAATCTGAGACCAAAAAGATATTTCTTTTAACAATCCATAGAAGTTTTAGGAAGTCTAACATGTAAAATGATCCAAAGGCATCCCTTTCCCATCTGTCACAGAAGGAACTTTTCCCCTACGTCGGACCGTGCGGCACTTAGCTATCGAGCCCCCTCTTGTGTGCTAAGTCAGCCTTTCACTTGGGCTGGGCGATGTAAGAAGCTTTATCGAACAAAGTAGGACACATGAGTTTGGGAGAATGTATGCTTGTATTGCTTAGAGAATGATAGCCCCGCCTGTGTGCTAACTCAGCCTTTCACTTGGGTTGGGCGATGTAAGAAGCTTTATTGAACAAAGTAGGACACATGAGTTTGGGAGAATGTATGCTTGTATTGCTTAGAGAATGCTCGTGTACAAGATTGCCTGAGTGCCTTAGCTAAGTGAGACTTTGGCTATTTATGCTAGTCCACCTCCTCAACAGACGGTGGAGATACATTTCATCCTATGGTTCGTATTCTATCTCTAGAATTCTCTCTCTCAATATCTAGATATTTACAAGGCTTGGGTGTGTAGAGAAGTGCTGAACCTTCTGGAAGTCTTGCCCATCCATTGCCAAGTAAGCGTCGACTAAGCGTCCCGTAAGTGCCTAATGAGCGTCTGCATGGCGTAACCTCTAAAATTAGCCTCCTTTATAGACAATCCGTGACATTCTCCCCCACCTAATCTCGCGACGCCCTCGTCGCGACCTCATCGTGATGATGCTAAACTGCCAAAGGCCTTCGGCTAGCTCCCATGTCGCTTGCATCCTCAGCAATTACTCCCACTCGATCAAGCAATGCCTTGTTGGGGTGCAACTCCTTTCCTTCACTTGAGCTTCACCGCTAAGCACGTTCTTGGCCTCATGCCTTTGCAAGTCATGCGGATATTGCGTTGCATCCACGAGTTTAGCCCCATCGGCTTGACTCTCCCCCTTGACTTGTCGGCACACATGACAAGTCTTGACACACATTTGCACCTCCTTCTTTACTTGAGGCCAAAAGTATGTCTTAGTCACCAAGGCATATGTCCGTCGATGCCCCGGATGCACTGTCGACTGAGTGTCATGGTAGTCCCATATGACCATCCTCCTTAGGTCTTTCCACTTCGGCACGTACACTTGATTATCCCTCATGTAGAGTAGTCCTCCCTTCACCCTATATCGTTGGGTGTTCCCACTCTTCACTACCTGTAGCAACTCCTTGGCTAAGCGATCGCACTGTAGGCCCTCTTTGATTAGCTTGACGATACTCCCTTTTGCCTTCGATGTAGTTGCCGATTTTTTCACCTTTGGTGGTGCCATCGGACTCCCGGTCAAGCTTGCCTTCACGATCCACCTTCCTCCTAGGTGGTTGCCGCTTCTCGAACTCGCACGGCACAACGCCTTCTTTTGCCTTGAGAACGTCCTTCATTTCCCTCGGTGGCTCAGATAGTAGCACGTTCACTTACCCCTTGAGAACGTCTTCGGCTTCCCTTGTCACGCCCGTCTTTGCCTTGAGGACGTTCCTCGCCTCCCTTAATGGCTGCCCTCGAGGCATAACGTCCTTCTTCCCCTTGAGGATGCCCACCAACTTCTTTGGTGGCTGCCAGGTCGTAGGTATAACACAGTCTTCAACCTTGAGACTCGCCAAGTAAGTGCCCTCACTTTTCTTGGCATCCTCCCTCTTGACTCTTTCCACTAGTCGCATCCTCGATAACTGCATAGATGTAGGAGTTGTGGTGCTTGCTCCCCCGAACATTGGCACTGCACAAGCCACACGTTTTTCCATAATGCACACCGCATTATAATAAGGTGACTCTAGCTACAGCGTTCACCTGTTGCAAGAAATCAAGGCCCAACACCACCTTTGAAATCGTCCATCCTTTCGACAGAGAAGTCCACGAACCCCTTCCACTTGCCAAGGCACATTTCAACTCTTCGAACCGTGCCTTGTAGGGGCTTCGCTTCTGCGTTGATGGTTTTTAGCCAACCCCCACCGTCAACCACGCTGAGACCCAACATCTCGGCCTCTTCCATCGTTACGAAGTTGTGGATTGCCCCCGTATCCACCAACACTTGTGCGAGCTTCCCATTCAACTTCGCCTCCATATAGAGCAACCCTTTGCTCGTAGAAGCTTGTCCCTCGAGTGAACCTTGTGACCCAAGAGTGTGTGTGGTCCTCTTGTAAAATCATCTTGTGTAGTAAAAATCCTCTTTAGTACAACCATGCCTATTGTGTGTGTGCAAATGCGAGTTACGGAGACCAAGGGAGCTCCACACCAAAGAGGGGAGGCAACGAGTGTTGGTGAGGTACTTGCCAACAGGACCGGCAAGTTTGGGGCAAAAGGCTAACTTAGACGACCACTGGGGTCGGCTTGTCTAAGTGCCTCACGGCTTGAGATCGAGTTTTGGGCCCACGACTCTCTTAGGGCTTGACAAGTGGTATCAGGCGTTCTAGAGTTTTTAGGTGGGTACTTTTGTTATTGTAAGTCAAAAATTATAGTATAACAGAAAAAAAATTGGAGTAGCAGGTGCCCACGTGCTGGCTCTGGCTCTCGTGAAAGGAAAGGCACCAACTGCAGGCCGACAAGGGTGGAAGAGATGACCTGGTGGCTGGGGGTGGAGGACTGGAAGGCAGAGGAGGAGAAAGATATGAAAAAGGGCAGAATTAACCTAAAAAACAAAGCAAAAAACACAAGCTCAGTGTATTTCTGAAAGTTCCAAATGGTTAGGGCTCTCACTTATTTTGTTTGAAAACTAATATCCAAAATTTAACATAATTGAAAAAGTAACTTGTCCTATTTTCACAATTACCCCTAACTTTTGCAGTTAAAATTAATTTTAGCAGACAGTAAAGTTTAGTTGACAATTATTTGATGTGTCGGAGTAAATTTGGCCAAAAATAACGACCTAAGTCTTATTAATGTTTGAATCGGTATAAACGGTTAAATTAAATTATTGAATAAGCAAATACCATATTAGATGGTTTGGAGATTTACATGTTCATCACAACTTGGCTTGAACCTTTGGCACTAAAGATCCTCATCCTCTTCGGTGCAAATCATCATCGAAAATCAAGTAGATCTTAGTTCAGATTACCTATACCTATATGGGTCAGGCATTTAGCATGGGAACTTCCAAAAAAACCATACCATAAAGGACCGTATATTAAATGAAGAATGCCTATTTACACACTTATTATACTTTTTCATATCTTTAGTTGTCGCTAAAAAGTGTATGAATTACTGGCTTTAATTTCAATAGTAATCTTACACTAACTAGCTTCGACTTGAATTTCACATATTCATATCTTTAGTTTTCTTTTGTATACAGTACCAAACCCTCCTTCACCTAATTCTTCTTTAAAACTGTAGTGATCTTCTTGATCTCTGAGAACGCATATCTTATTGGCACCAAGTTATAGTAATTCTAGAGGAAGTCATCAATGCTGTCATACATGGGTAAATGTCGCTTTCTAAAAGTACATATTAGTGCTGCCAAAACAAATGGAACTCCAACTAAAAATCTTGTTGCAAGATATAGGCCCCGTTTGACCTTTTTTTTTTTTTGGCTCTTTTTTGGTCCAGTTTTAAATTTTTCCAAAAGTCCAACAAAACTGGGGTGTTTGGCTGGGTTTCCGTTTTTAAAATGGGCCCAAGAGTTTAAAAACTGAGCCCTGTTTTCAAAAAGAACACTTTGCTCTTTTCTTTGTTTTGGAAATCCATTTTCACGCAAGGGCTCAGGAAGAGATTAATGAGGTCGAGACTTCGAGCCTCACTAGCAACGGAATTGCACTTTTTCTTTGCTGGGTATAAAACTCACCTAAAAATTAGGGTTTCTTTCATCACTCGATCGGCCGCATCACCAACTGACTCCACAGCCCACCGCGTCCATCGGCTCCACCGACCACTGCGTCCATCGCCTCCACCGGACATCGGTGGCTCCACCACTCCACCTCTTCCTACTGTGACTTGCATCACCTTGCTCGATCAAGGAGTCTATCACCAACTGACTCCACAGCCCACCACGTCCATCACCTCCACCGGCCACCACGTCCATCACCTCCATCGGACATCGACGGCTCCACCACGCCACCTCTTCCCACTGCGACTTGCAACGCTCCCCCCCGATCCCGAAAGCCCTAAATTAAAAACCTAATCAGAATTTGGCTCTCATTTGATGGATACAACCTGACAGTTGGCCTCTCCGTTTCACTTTAATCATCCAGGTAAATAGCATCATCTCATTGCTCCTGATTATCTCCAATTTTGGGACACTGGACTTGTTTAGGCAAATAAAATGAGCTAATAATTTGGTTGTTATTCATCTCCTTGCGTTTGAACTATGTTTAGTAGCATACGTGCGCACTTGGCGTGCTTACTTGGCGTGCTTGATTAGGACTTTTTGGTGTATGTACTGTGTGATTGAGCGACTGATTGTGACTGAGCACACATCCACCAGAAGTCCACATTGTAATGGCTTGTGTAATGTGGACTTATGGTGGATGTGTAGGTGCAGTGGTGGATGTGATTAGCTCGCATTGCTAGAAGAATTTGGAACGGCAGACATTGATTTTTATTGTTGAGATTCGGTTAATACCACTTGAATCAAGGAGTAGGGATGTAAAACATTGTAATATATTTGTTTAATTATGTTTAATTATGTGTCAGACATTGTAATATATTTGTTTAATTATGTTCAATTATTTGTAAGACGTTGTAATACAATTGGAGAATTATGTTTAATTATTTGTAAGACATTGTAATATATTTGTTTAATTATGTGAAAATGTATATTAAAAAAAAAATAAACCCAAAGAGCTGTCCTACCAAATGCTTGGTGTTTTCTGTTTTTTGAAAAAAATAAACTCTATCAAACATCTACCAGTTTTTTAAACTAGTGAAAAAAAAAAACCAAAACTCTTTTCAGTTTTCTGTTATAAAAAAAAACCTAAAACTGAAAGTGTTGCCAAATAAAGCCGTAGTCCTCCATTTCAGAAATTGCAGGAAAAGCAGTGCAGTGAGAATACTATGTTTGTCCATCTAGTATTTGATAAAGGTGGTAGAATATTTAAGTACGTTAGCCGGCTTACTGGTAGGTCGGGCATACCAAGGACCGAATCAAACATGCCCCCCCCCCCCCACACACACACTAAGCCTACGTATCTAGGATGTTACTCTGTCCCTCATCAGTGGTTTGACAAAGTTCTCAATACGACTAGTAGCGAAACCGTTAGTACTAGAACTGGTAAGGAGTATACTATGAGAGCTTTGAATGCTTGACCACATTAAGCCTGGACTCTAGCAATCGTACTTGTGTCAAATCCGCCGAGCATTCAATCCATGTAACTCTTATGTATGATGTCTGCAACATCAAAGCCTTGATTACTAAGTTTGATTTCAGTAACCACTTCAATTCTCTCAGAACCATCACAAGGTTAAGTTATGGTGTATGTTATGGAGTTTTTCTAGCTTAACAAAAGAGTAGGTTGTGCAATACTTGGCAAATTCTATCACATTCGCTCACTTTTAGTCACAAACATCTAAGTGAAGTTAAATATACAGAGCCCTTAGGAATTTCATAAGTACCTTACTGTCGTGCTTAAGTAAAGCTGTCCCTTCATTAATAAAGAGTAAAATGTAGAAACACTGCCTCAAGTAGTGCAACTCAATCCCTCAATTATTTAATCAGACCAATACACCCTTTCCAGAGGCCGAGTGCCCAAATGAGAGAGCTGCAAAATCCAAAAAACTTAACATAGCTTCTACGTCGAAGAAAGGGGGAACGAAAGCAATGTCTTCCCTACAAGGAATTGAGTTAGGTACGACAACACACAAACACACGCACACACATTTATGTGTTTATACCAAGTTATTAAGAATAGCTGGCTTTCAAAGACTATATATCATCAAATTCAAGAATTGATATCGAGCGAGGCTTTGTTATTGTTAAAGGCATGTTGTTGGTGTCCGGATTTATGCATTGATCAGTACATGCATATTTTGGATTTTACGTCTGGCTGGCGATCTGATGTATATGGATCCAGTCCCCATTAGGTCATCTAACATCATTTCCAATGAAGTGTGGTTCTATTTAGGTTATGAAGTTTTATCACATTGAAGATTTCACTCATCAGTTAGACAGAGTCAGATGTATAGCTTGAGATGTCTGCTGTACACTTCTGGATGGGGAGGTTAGTATACAACCATTATAAGCTCAGCTATTTTAGCTTAAGAATCTGGTTAATAATGGTATTATCAGAAATAAGTTTTGTGGTCCAATTTGAGACCAAGTTTTTCAAAACCAAGCTCGAGACATACATAATTAAAATGAGCAAGCGCGCTTCTCAATAGGAATCTCTGATTGTGTCACTAGGGATGGTATTTAAGGCATGAAATTCCTACAATGCTTCTCCTCTAAGATGAGGACGAAGCAAAAGATCCATAAAGGTAAGAGGTGTAAAAGCACCAGATCTTGGTATGATGACTGGCGCAAATAAAAATGTGGAAGGAGTTACCCAGTGGCGGAACCAAGAATTTTTTTTTTTTTGGGGTGCAAAAATTATATCGAATTCACCAAAAAAAATTATTAGTAAAATAATAGAAAAAAACAAAGTGCACTTAAAAAGCATATAAAAGGTATTATTTAAGTTTCACGAGAGCCATCAAAGACTCTTTACGGTACAAGTACAACACACACACACAAAAAAAAAAAGCAAATACAAATTAGATGTTCAAGTGTTTTCAAAAGAAATTACTAAATTACTACACGATAAGGTCCTGAAAATTGGTAGCGCTTGATCATAGCCTCATGTCCAATAGTTTTGAAGACATTTTCAACCTCTCAATTTTAAAATTAGATAGCCAAACAATCTCAAGCTCAATGTCACATTCCAATACAATTATAAACTATCTATGCTTATGAATCAGAAAAGTAATTAGCAAAGCAAATTAACCAAATAATTAAGGTGTTCCAACTCCCACCATATCACCAATAATTTTTGCAATATAATGAAGGCATACTCTTCCAATAACCAATTAAGAATTAACAAGTAAATTAAACAAACATATTTTTTAAATCTCTATATAATCACTGAAACTAAACTAAAATTTAAGAACTTAAAGTTAAAGAAGCAGCTCACCTCAGCAGACTGAGCAGAGAAGCACTGAAGCAGTAGCCTCGGGTCAGGGAGCACTGTAGTGGAGCACCGGTCACTGGAGCAGTGGTTAGCCAGTTAGGTCCTCAAACAGCCAGTCGCCACTCGTCGGTCGCCGTCGCCCATGCTTTTAGTTAGTCCTCCCAGTCAC
Source organism: Escallonia herrerae (assembly GCA_033070095.1). Taxonomy (NCBI): domain Eukaryota; kingdom Viridiplantae; phylum Streptophyta; class Magnoliopsida; order Escalloniales; family Escalloniaceae; genus Escallonia; species Escallonia herrerae. The sequence continues at coordinate 15,125 of JAVXUP010003192.1, read as the reverse complement.
GGCGTCTCGGTGCACGATGCTCGATGAGGTCGTCTGACTCGTCTCCGTCCTTCCAGATCTGGTCAACACCTCACTAATCACAGCATCACGGTGCCAGTGGCCGTCAATCCGTCACCGTTGTCACGGTTGTCGGTCAGAGTGAGTCACCACCTCACTGGTCACGGGGAGAGAGAACTGAGAGCTGGGGACTGGCAGACTGGGTGCATTTTCCCCCCAAAAAAATGTAAAAGTTCATGAGATGCACTAGCCCCCCTAGTTCCCACGTAGTTCCGCCCATGGAGTTACCAGCATAGACAACCAACATACCATTATAAGGGAAATAATGTTGTGAAACACATACCATTATAGATTGGTTGAGGATATAGCATGTACTTTAGAGTGAAACTAGAATTTCGGGTTCTAAAGTCTAAACATTGAGATTGAAATTAAAATGTTCAGTGAGTGTAGGGAATCACGCAGAGGGGAGCACCAGGAAGGTGATAAAGCTTCAGGTTGGAAGAGGCTGATGAATTCTTGCAAGCAACTTGAGAAAGTTGTACCGCTGAAGGATAATATGCATAAAAACATTAGCAGAGATAACGAGAGTGAGAATTGGAACTCATTCGGAGGAAGGTCAGACAGCTAAAATGTTAGAGGCCTTCGAAAAGATATACTTCTTGAGATATTTTTGGGCCTGCCTAAGCTAGAATTGTACCATTATAGTATGGTTTTGGAAACAAGATCTAACTCCCACTAGAGTTCTAACCAATTTAGATTGAAATTTAGTGCAACTAGGCTGCATCAACATATTCTTCATGTAGACAATGTTATATTTTAGGTGAAGGCGACCTATCCTCATTTAGCATTGAATCCCCACCAATATATCTATGAAAGCATCTAACTCAAAATCAATTGACAATAAGAGGAGATGCCTACAAGACTTACATATTAAAGTATTAATTGTCGTTTACCCGATGTGAGATTGATATCTCTCAATACGTCATCTCATCCGTGGTCCGATTATTTTTTGAAGGGGTTGATTTTTTAGTGGGCCTAGCATAAGAAGGAATTGACCGAGTGACGGTGAGGGACTAATTTCAAATTGTCTGTTGGACATGGATCGACCAACTCTAATATCATGTTTAAACATCCAACTCAAAACTAATTGGCAATTGGAGGACAGGCCTATAAGGCTTATACATTAAAGTACAACTTATTATTTACCCGACGAGAGATTGATGTCCAATGTAAAATTTATATTTCTCAACAGTATCTTTCATGTTTAATCGCATGTCACGACAAATTTGACATGTTGGCAAACTTATGCCCAAAACTTTGGGAAAGTACATAGCAAAAGTGAATTCTCGTTCTTACCAAAGTACCATCCTGTAAGTATGGAACTGCCTCCGACCAAGATCCCCATGTGATGTAGGCCTACAGGATCGAAGTCATAGCAAATTATTATCAACCTCAACAATTAAAGTTGTTAATTATTTATTTTGCCTAATCTCATCCCTGCTAGGAACTCTCTAAGAAGCCAAGGAGATTCAAGTTCGAAACGCTTGAGAATATAGGCAAGTACATTGAGCCTATCAATTGATTTAGCATGCGGGGGCTTAAGCTCTCCAAGCCCAACTAATGTGCTCTACATAGAAGTGCCAAATTGGGTGGGTGGGTTGGGTTTGGGTCTGAGTTAAATGGGTTGGGTTTAATTGACTGACTTACTCATTTAGACCCATTTAATTGTGGGTTAATTGGGTCATGTATTAAATGGGTTGGTTTCACCCATCAAACAAAAAATGACCCATAAAAATCAGGTTAGAGTTCTCGACTCTCTCCTTATCTTCATCAATCATCACTGCAGACCAGCAACCGGCGCCGCACCGCCACCCACCTCCACTGCCACACCAACAACAACATCACACAACTACAACCTTAACAGCAACTGGAGACTGCTACCACCATCCCGTTGCCAATAACAACCATTCTAAATGCCACCACAGTCTCGTCCCCATACCAGAATATCCATATCTACCAAATAGTCCGGCCCCCAGATCCACCCCGACAAACCAAAACATCCACATCCACCACCACCACATCCTCGTCAGGCTACTACCTCTCCATTCCGTCCACTACAAGAAAAGACGTTTTTTGCGACGGATTTTTAGCGACGGAATATATTCCGTCACTAAAGTGAGTTTTATCGACGGAAATCTCCGTCAGTAAAACTCCGTCATAAAATAATATTTAAGCGACGGATTATTCCGTCGCTAAAAACTCCGTCGGCAAAAATAGACCTTCACCGACGAACTTTTAGCGACGGAATAACTCCGTCGCTAAAAATCTATTTAACTCTCAGATCTGGTTTTCTCTCTCACTGCTTCTCTTCTCGAAAATCCCAAAACCATTTCCTGCGATTGTGCCACCGCCGTTCTCACATCCTGCCCCACCTTCGGCACCATCGAAAGCCTCGACATCGGCGGCGACCTCCCTCGACACCGGCGGCGACCTCCCTCGACACCGGCGGTGACTTCCCTCGACCCCGGCGGTGACCTCCCTGGACAACGGCGGTGACTTCCCTTGACGCCGGCGACTCCCATCAGGTAATTGTTTTTTTAATAGTGTTTAATATCACTACCCATTGGTTCTTGCGAATGACCCTACGATTGTACCATTTTTGCACTGTTATTTTTTCATTTGCTCTTCTTGTGCGTTTAATAAAACAGCAGAGAACCTTTATCTCAACGACGATAACGTTTTTAGTTTTGGGTTTTGTTTTCTACAAGCTCGCCAGTTTTGCTTTAGATTATCAGCATTCCTCCTCGCTTTGAAAGATTGAATCTGCAATTAGAATCATGCCATCAGAGTTACCAAAAAGCCTGGTACCACTACAGAACACCATACCCATCTCCTCCCGTTAGGAGATCCTCATGCCCTTAGCACGAATGTAGATGAATACCAAGTTAAAGTTTTTAACTCAAAATTGAACTTCTTTTTCTGAATGGAAACAAATATCATTGTCAAGAATGCATCTAGAATACAACAGGATCCAGAATCAAACCCAACGTACCAAGCTTCTTCTTCTTCTCTGGATTAATCACCGAAGAAGAACTCTTGACCTGAATGATTCATCTCATGCAAGGTCACATGTCGAGTTTCTTAAGGAACTGGTTATTTGTCGGATGAACCAATCGTAGGGTCACGAGGTGTTTCACCTCCCTCACCTTCATGGTCTTTTCATTGAAAATGAAGGTGAGGGAGCTTCCAAGCGAATATAGTCACAGATAACTCCTTGGAAAGACTGGTATTCTGTGCTTGTGTCAAAAATATGTATTTTCCCCTTGCACAAATGAGCAGCCAGCATCTCAGTTTGTGCAAGGCTGGTTCTTGCTGAGGACCTCTTACCTAAGTTGTTTGACTTAAGTACCTGCAAAGGCTGGTTCTTGCTGATAATAATCTCACGGGCACAATTCTAGAAGAGTTGATGACCTCCCAGCACTTACTGAAGTAGATGTGTCAAACAACTTAGGTAAGAGGTCTAAAAATAAGATAGCAGTGATCGTGTTGTCTGTGATTAGGGGTGTCTTTCTTATTTTCTTGATTGGTGTGACGGCTTTCTGTCTCTACACATAAGCAAAAGTGGTTTACCCGAGTACAGAGCCCGGCTCCCATGGTGGTTCACCCTTGTCATTGAGGAAGTGATAATGAGAGTGTCAAGATCATAGTTGCAGGATCACGTGTTAGTGTTGGTGCGGTCGGCAAAACCCAAACAATTCCTGACATTGAAAATAGCCATATCCAAATGGTTGAAGCAGGGAACATGGTCGTTTTCTTCCAAGTCCTGAAAAACGTGATGAATAATTTCAGTCAAGAAAATATACTGGGGCAGGGGGGTTTTGGCATAGTTTACACAGGAGAATTACATGATGAAAAAAAAATTGCTGTCAAAAGAATGGAGTCAAGAGTCATTGCTGAGAAGGGGTTGGCCGAGTTCAAGTCTGAGATTGCTGTTCTAACCACTACAAGAAAAAAGGATTTTAGCGATGGACTTTTAGTGACAGAACGACTTCCGTCGCTAAAGGTGTTTTCAGCGACGGAATTTTCGTGGGTACAAACGTTGTCCAAAAAAATATTTTACCGACGGAGTAATCCGTCGGTAAAACCATTCCCGACGGACGTTTAACAACGGTCTTTTAACGACGGTATAAACCGTCGCTAAATGGTTTTATCGACGGATCTTTAGCGACGGGACATGTCCGTCGCTAAATGTGTTCTTAAATACCCAGATTTCTCTCTCTCTCTCCCCGTCTTTCCTCCCCACCAGCCCCCCACGCCGGCGACAGGCTCCCGCCTCCGTCCCTCCCCACCAGCCCCCCACGCCGGCGACAGGCCCCCGCCTCCGTCCTTCCCCACCAGCCCCCCACGCCGGCGACAGGCCCCCACCTCCGTCCTTCCCCACCAGCCCCCCACGCCGGTGATAGGCCCCCCGCCACCACCACACCGCCCTTCCCTCTCCCCTCAGATCTGCCGTCCCCATTGCCACCTTGCCGCCCCGCAGCTACCCCACTACTGCCACAGCCACCTCACAGTCGCACCACCATCGCCACAGTTCCTCCCCCTCCGCCGCACCACCACCCTCTGCCGCTGCCTTCCGTGCGCCACTGTCGTCATCCGCCTCGCACCACCACTGCCTGAACTCACTTTTTTTCCCAGTTAGAAATTATTTATCATATTGAATTAATCTGTTGTTATAATGTAATTGTATGCTAGAAATTAATCTGTTGTTATAATGTAATTGTATGCTAGAAATTATTTATCGCATTAAATCTATTGTTATAATGTAATTGTATTTGATTTGCTATAATGTAATTGAATTTAATTTGTTGTAATGTAATTAAATTTAATTTTTTGTAGTGTATTGTATTGTATTTAATTTGTTGTAATGTAATTGTAATGATTAAACCCTAATTATCCCTAATTTGTTCCCAAGTAACCCTAATTAAACCAAATTAACCCTAATCAAACCGTAATTATCCCTAATCTAACCAATTAACAGTAATTAACCCCGCGTAACCCTAATTGAACGAATTAACCCCAATTAAACCTGATTAACCCTAACTGAACCAATTAATTGTAATGAACCCCGATTCAACCTAATCTAACCAATTAGCCCTGATTAATCCCGATTTACCCTAATTGAACCAATAAACCCTAATTAGTCCTGATTAGCCCTAATTGAACCAATTAACCGTAATTAGCTCCAATTAAACCTGTTTGAACCGGTTAACCTTAAACCCTAAACCCTAATTAAAGCATAATTAGCCCGGATAAACCCTAACTATCCTTAATTTGTTCCCAATTATTCCTAATCAAACCGTAATTATCCCTAATCTAACCAATTAACAGTAATTAACCCCGTGTAATCCTAATTGAACGAATTAATCCCAATTAAACCTGATTAACCCTAACTGAACCAAATAATTGTAATGAACCCCGATTCAACCTAAACTAACCAATTAGCCCTAATTAACCCCGCGTAACCCTAATTGAACGAATTAACCCCAATTAAACCTGATTAACCCTAACTTAACCAATTAATTGTAATGAACCCCGATTCAACCTAATTGAACCAATTAATTGTAATTGAACCCCTAATTGAATGCCTTGATCCAACCGAACCCTAAATTGAAATAAGTAAACCCCCCTAATTGAACCCTAAATTGAATGCCCCAAATAAACCGAACCCTAAATTGAATCAATAGAACCCCCTAATTGAACCCTAAATTGAAGTAATTGAACCCTAATTAAATCCCAAAATTGAATGCCCTAATCGAATCGAACCCTAAATTGAATGCCCTAATCGAATCGAACCCTAAATTAACCCCTAATTGAACCCTAAATTGAATGCCCTTATCCAACTGAAACCTAAATTGAACCCTAAATTGAATGCCCTAAATCAACCGAACCCTAAATTGATTCAATAGAAACCCCTAATTGAACCCTAAATTGATGTAATTGAACCCTAATTAAACCCTAAATTGAATGCCCTAATATAATCGAACCCTAAGTTGAAATAATTCAAGCGCATCAGATATATGCATTTTGAATAATTTTTTTCCTATTTGAACATTGATAATTTGTTTGATAATTTTAGGTTGTTAATTGTGTATTTGAGAATTGTGATTATTGATATGTGATTTTAGGTTGTTAATTGATAATTTTAGGTTATTAGCTGTGCATTTGAAGTAATTGCGATTATTAATTGATGAGTTTAGGTTGTTAATTGATGATTTTAGATTGTTAATTGTGCATTGAGCATTTGAGATATTGAGATTATTGACGGAGGATGGGACCCAATTGGATTGAATGTGTGATTTTTGTTAATTTTTATTGCATTAGGCGGTATTTGAGAATTGAGAATTGAGATTGTTGACGGAGGATGGGACCCAATTGGATTGAGATACCTGTTAGTTAGCGCAGACACGGACACCACGTCTGATCGACGGTGTCCGACATTTAAAAAATAAATATTTTAATAAATCAATTAACCCTAATTAATTAGCTCTAACGAGCCTAATTAGTTTTAATTAACCCTAAGAAGCTAATGAAAATCAAAGTAGCTGTAATTACTCCAAATTAGCCAAAATGAACCCAATTACGCGCATATTGATTATAGTTAGCCTAATTAGTCGTAATTTGTACAAACATAACCCAATTAAGCCTAATTAGCGCTAATTAGGACTAATCAACACTACTAAGCACAATTAAACCCTAATTAGGACTAAATAACCGTAATTAGTCTTAATCAACCCTAATTAGCTATAATTATCCTAAACTAGCCCTCATTAACATTAATTAGCCCTAACATAACCCAATTAAGCCTAAGTAGCCCTAATTAGGACTAATCAGCACTACTCGGCACAATTAAATCCTAATTAGGACTAAATAACTCTAATTAGTCCTAATCAACCCTAATTAGCTCTAATTAGGCCAGACTAGCCCTCATTAACATAATTAGCCCTAACATAACCCAATTAAGCCTAATTATGACTAATCAGCACTACTCGGCACAATTAAACCCTAATTAAGACTAAATAACCCTAATTAGTCCTAATCAACCCTAATTAGCTATAATGAGGCTAAACTAGCACTCATTAACATTAATTAGCCCTAACATAACCTAATTAAGCCAAATTAGGACTAATCAGCACTACTCGGCACAATTAAACCCTAATTAGGACTAAATAACCCTAATTAGTCCTAATCAACCCTAATTAGCTATAATGAGGCTAAACTAGCCCTCATTAACATTAATTAGCCCTAACATAACCCAATTAAGCTTAATTCGGACTAATCAGCACTACTCGGCACAATTAAACCCTAATTAAGACTGAATAATCCTAATTAGTCCTAATCAACCCTAATTAGCTATAATTAATACTCTAATTAACCCTAATAACACAGTTAGCCCTAATTAGCCCTTGTCCTTCCCATAATTACTCCATATTGCCCAGAGATGGTTCAATTACTCGTTGTTTACAAACCCTGCCTTCTTTATATTAGTTGTTGTTTTGAGAAGTCCATTGGCAACGAGATGGTTCAACTCGTTGCCAACGAATTCTATTTAATGTGGAATTGGTAACATATGTAACGATCTTTCTGCAGTTTTGATATTTCGGAAAGATTCTTGCATATGTTATCAATTTCTGAACGCATGCATGCATAAAACCCTTAGTTCCCGTTCAAAGGTACTCATTACAAAGTAATGCTTTGTAATGAGCCTTTGGATGTCCAGTTTGGATAATTTGGAAAAGCTAATTGTTTATAAAACAGTGTTTTGACTCATGCTTTGTGTTCTATGTCGTGGATATTTGGTACACGTTCTCGTGTGTTTCTCCGGGTGCATACAGATCTGGTGTTCTAACATCCGTCAAACCTTCTTGAGCAAGGTTAGATGAATGTTAGAACACCTAATCGATGTCGTGTACTTGGAGAAATGTGGGGAGGTGCTGCCGAATTTTTCACAGACATGGGACTAAGCATGAGTTAAAAACTGTTTTATAAACATGTGCTTTTCTGAATGGGATAGGACCACTACCTGTTGAAGAGTGGAGGGGAAATATGTAGACATGTTGTAACATTCATGCATTCATATTTACATCGGCAATGCCTAATCACTGGTCATAATTGAAGGTGGTATACAGTACGATAATTCAGTCGTCATGTCAGTCGATCGAAGTTGGATGAAAAGGAAGAATGCTGAAGATTTTGAGTGTCGCGTTGACGAATTTCTCGACTTCGCTTATGCGCATCCTGCACATGTTGACCTTGATAAGATAAGGTGTCCGTGCGGTAGATGTGAGTTGTTGCACTGGAGAAAAAGAATTGAAGTAAAATGGCATCTTCGTCGGTACGGTTTTATGGGTGGATACACAAGGTGGACGCAGCACGGGGAAACGATAGTATTGTCGTCCAACCCGACTAGTCAAACTGAAGTTAGGGAGGAGGCACGATATGATTATCGAGATATGATTATGGATGCTGGGCATGCTAATGTTGACTGGGGTGACGACAGTCCACAACCGCCGAACGAGGGGGCTCATCAGTTTTATGAGTTGTTGAGAGCTGCGGAAGAGCCGCTGTGGGATGGAGCTCCGAAACACACACGGCTGTCTGCGGTTAGTAGGTTATTACAGTTGAAATCAGACCACGGGCTGAGTGAGAAAGGTTTTAACGAGTTTGTTACCTTAATCAAAGAAATACTGCCCGAAAGTGAAAAGCTACCGCCGTCGTACTATGACGCGAAGAAGATGATGAGGAAACTTGGGTTGAGCTATGATCGGATAGATGCGTGCAATAACGATTGTGTATTATTCTGGAAAGAGAATAAGGATTTGTCACGGTGTCCAGTATGTGATCATTCGAGGTACAAACCGGACAAAGGGAAGAAGAAAAACATTGCATGGAAGATATTGCGATATTTCCCGATCACACCACGGCTTCAGAGAATGTACTACTCCTCCAATACAGCTGAACATATGAGGGCTCACCGTGAGACTCGCAGCAACGATGCCGATGTGCTGACACACCCAGCTGATGGAGAGGCGTGGAAGGAGTTTGACCGCAGGCATCCAGTCTTTGCTCAGGAAGTTCGGAATGTTAGACTTGGTCTGGCAACCGATGGGTTCAACCCTTTCGGTCAGTCTACCACGCCTTACTCCTGTTGGCCTGTTATTATTGTCCCTTACAACCTTCCACCAGGCATGTGCATGAAGAAGCCGTATATGTTCTTGTCGTTGCTTATTCCGGGGCCGAAGAGCCCCGGTAAGGACATAGATGTGTATTTAAGGCCGTTGATTGATGAGTTAAAACAGTTATGGAATCATGGAGTCGAAACATATGATGCATCCCTTAAACAAAATTTTCAGATGAGGGCTGCTTTGATGTGGACTATACATGATTTCCCTGCATTGGGAATGACGTGTGGCTGGAGCACACATGGGAAGCTAGCATGCCCTGCTTGTATGGGCGTGAACCCCGGTCATACGTTAAAGCACGGCGGAAAGGCCTCGTGGTTCGGATGTCACCGTAAGCTTTTGCCACCGGGCCATCAGTTTCGTAGGCAGAAGGATAAATTTGACGGGACAATCGAGCGTGAGGTTGTCACACTGGACTACCCATCTGGTGAAGAAGTACTCTCACACCTGGAGGCACTTGATACTGACATACCACACGGTAAGGGTGTGCCAGATCAGAAGATTGCAGGGTTCGGGAAAGAGCACAACTGGAGAAAATTTTGTATCTTCTGGGAGTTAGCCTACTGGAGGACGCTCGTTATCCGAAACAACATGGATGTGATGCATATTGAGAAGAACGTTTTTGATAATGTGTTCAACACAGTGATGAATGTCAAGGGCAAATCGAAAGATCACCTTAAAGCGAGAAGGGATCTACAACAGTTGGGTGTACGCCGTGAATTGCATCCTCGGACAGTCAGTGGGAGGACCATACTTCCGAAAGCACCTTACTGTCTAGACAAGAAACAAGTGGAGAAGGTCTGTCAGTGGGTTAAGAATTTGAAGCTTCCGGATGGGTTTGCGTCCAACATATCTCGTTGTTGCAATGTATCGGAATGCAAGTTCCAAGGGATGAAGAGTCACGACTGCCACGTATTCATGGAGAGATTCATTCCTATTGCCTTCCGGGGACTGTTGCCACGGGTTGTTTGCGAGACTTTGACTGAATTATCTCATTTCTTTCGAGATATATGCTCTTCTACGATCCGGGTGAGTAACATGGAAGTGCTTGAGAAGAACATTGTGGTGACGATTTGCAAGCTGGAGAAAATCTTCCCACCTTCGTTCTTTGATTCAATGGAGCATCTGCCTGTTCACTTGGCATATGAAGCTAAGATGGGTGGACCCGTGCAATATCGGTGGATGTATCCCTTCGAGAGGTAATCCTTAAATTGTTACAGTTGTTCGTTTACACTTAATGCGACATCTGTTATCATTGATATTCCACCTAACTCGATTCGCTAAACTTCTAGGTTCATGTTCCATTTAAAGAAAAAAGTCCGTAATAAGGCTCGGGTTGAGGGCTCAATTGCGGAGGCTTACGTAATGGAAGAACTTGTAAACTTTTGTAGTCAATATTTCGGGCCTGATGTTGGTACAAGGTTAAATCAACTAGGCCGAAATGACCCCGGAGCAAGCACAAATTTGGAAGGGCAATTGTCAATATTCAAGCAGCCAGGGAGTCCGTTCGGCCGAACGTATACTCGATGGCTAACGGATGAAGAGTACAGTGCTGCAACAATATATGCCCTTCTAAATTGCGATGAAGTTTCGGCATTCGTTGAGTAAGTTAAAGTCTTAATTCACTTACATTGCTGTACATAATTGAAAGTGTGTGTTAAGTGAGTCAACTATATTGGTTTGCAGTGAGTTCGATGCGGAATCTTTAATCACTGATCCCGCTGGACTTGAATCTCATCGAAAATCACAATTTGTACAGTGGTTCAAAATTCGTGTAAGATTGTTTAACGAAATTATATTATGTGTTATATACAGTTCTGTGGCCAATTAGTATACTGATTTATCCTTAATTTTTACCGTCATCTACAATAGGTTCAGTCAATGGATAGACCAGTGGCCTCCTGCTTGAAATTACTAGCCGAAGGCCCTAACAAACAAACATCCTGTTATGGAGGCTATATCATCAACGGGTTTAGGTTTAACGTAAAAGATGATGACCGAACAAAACAAACCCAAAACAGTGGAGTCTTGGTCAACGGCGACTGTTATGCCGAGAATTGCATGGATTTTTACGGAGAGCTAGATGAGATTGTTGAGCTAACATATCTGGGTTCCCAAAACCGCCTGGTAATGTTCAAGTGTACGTGGTTCGATGTCACATGCAGTAGAGGAATCCGTGTTAGCTCTCAAGGGATTGTAGATGTCAATGTCAAGTCAAGACTTGCATCAGACGAGCCCTTTGTGTTTGCTAGTCAAGCTGTACAAGTCTTTTACGCGGAGGACGTCGCCAATCCCAAATCTCATTGGTATACAACTATCAAGTCCAAGAAATTGCCCGTGACATATGACAGTGAGCTAGACTCCTTTCAAGCCGACCAACCACGTGTCTTGTTCCCTGTTGAGGTCAACAACGAGGAGGACGATCTTCCTCTTCCAACAACACTTCTTGTAGGAGAAGAAGTCGTAGATGATGACGCGGAAGACGTGGAAAGTGTTGGAGATGATGTGACCGAGTCTACTGATGAAGAGGATGAATTAGAAGATGAAGAGGACGACGAGTCCCACGAAGAAGAGGACGACGAGGAAAGTGATGAAGATGATTCGCAAACTGAAAATGATTGACTTGTAATGTTGTAACATCACGGGAAAAATGTAGTAACATTTTAGAACTTGGTGTTTATTGATGTGTTTTTGCACATCCGTTCATATATATATATATATATATTGTGCCGATGATGATTTTTGCCAAATTATTGTTTTTAACGTGTTAATGTCTTTGTAATTTATCTATATGAAGTCAGATATGGATAGGATACGGGCTATTCGTGGCCGGGCTGGACGCCGAGCTGCTTCCTCCCCGGTGGGTCCCACCTCGTCATTGCCTACTGATGACGAGGCACAGAGTGATCGCGGACAGCAGATGGGGCCCCAGCCCCAGCCGTCGCCGTCGCCGTCGCCCCAGCCCCAACTCGAGCCGTCGCCCCAGCCCGACGCAGATTCATCCCACACGCGCGTGCATTCTCCATCTTCCGTGGGTTCTACCTCAGGTATAGTTGATAACGGTGTTTCGTACATTTTCGCTAGCCTTATATTTGAACTGTATTAATGTCTGTGTTTTGTAGGATCTCGACGAGGCCGTGGTCCGACACGCGGGGTACGCATCGACCCCCAGCGTAAACAGAGAGTTACGCTCACGCAGGAGGGCCTGTAAGTACTAAAAATATCACCTCATGCCTTATATTTAAAATTTTGGGGTGTTAATTTATATTTGAACTGTATTAATTTATTTATTTACTTCTTTGGCAGGATCCTGGAGAATCAGGCGAGGACGAAGATCGGCGTTCTTGTGAAGGGCCGATTCTTCGAGCCACGCCTGTACTGGAAGGACTGGGATGCCGCTGCGAGGGAGGCCCTATGGGAGGAGTGGCTGGTACGGTGAAGTATTTTTTTCAGCGTTAGTAAATGTTTAATTACAGTTTGTTTTATGTTGTTAATTTGTGTTATTGAATGCCTTACAGGAGGGGTTCACGTTTGACACGCCTCAGCAGCAGGTACTGGGGCAGCAGGCTTTCTTTGCCTACATCGGCAAGAATTACCGCCGATGGCTCCACGATGCACAGGACCGGGCGAAGAAGGCGCTGCCCGCGGGTGCCCCGATGACGGACATGACGAGATATCCCCCACATTGGATATCTCACCGTGTATGGGGGGAGATGATAGATCGGTGGGCTGCGGATCCAGGTTGGGACGCCAAGAGTAAGAGCGGGGCTGAGAACAGACAGAACAGAGATCCGACGCACACGGGGGGGTCGGTGCCACACGACATCGTCCGACACATGAACGCGGTCGAGCACCCGGATCTGGAGGGGATGAGGTCATAGCTCTGACCTATAATCAGACGCACGTGCGGAAGAAGGACAAGGACGAGACGCACCGGGCGGGCGACTATATTTCAGATATTGCCCGGCGGATCGATGTGAGTCAATTTATTTAAGTTGTTAATGTTTTTTCTTTCTATCCTCAATGTCTGTTTCGTTAATTAATGCCCTAACATATCGTTAAACCACTATTTTTGCAGGCCTCGTATGAACAGCTAAGGGGGTCCGAGCAGCAGTCCGGACAGCCATCAGCGTCCACTAGTACGGCTGCGAGTACTGGGGGGTTGAAGCGATGGCTGGATACGCCGGAGGTCGTGAATCGGCCGAAAGGCCGCATACGCGGCCTGCCTAGCACGACTGCTCGTGCCGTGATAGGAGCGTCCTCACCCCCTGCTGCCCCTCCACAGACACCGGCTCCTCGGCCTCAGTTGGACGACGAGGAGATCCAGCGCATTGCTACAGTGGTGGTGAGGATGATCAGGGAGCAGGGCACTGCTGGACAGGCCGAGCCCCGGATCAGCAGGATCCAGATCCGGGACTCGGCAACCCCTGATGAGCCCCTTCCCGTGCCCGTTCCTAGCTCCCCCCGCCCCCCGCGCCCGGCTTGTACTCTTCTCCCCTCTCCTAACCGGCTGTATCCGGTTCCCGGCTTGTACATATATGAGTTTTTTATAATAAATATTTTTTATAATTGATTATATATATTTCTTTCTGTATTGATTATTGCGCGTTGTTGTTGAGATTTGAAAATTGTATTACAGGTCTGGGTAATTGAAAAATAAAAACGGATTAATTCCGTCGCTAAAATTATTACAATCAGTTATTTAGCGACGTATCCGTCGCTAAATAAGTTTTTTAGCGACGGAATATTCGTCGCTAAAATATTTTATCCATCGCTAATTTGAAAATAAATTAAAATTCTAAAAATATAATTAGCGACGGAATATCCGTCGCTAATTAAAAATAAATCCGTCGGTAAAAATGACATATTTAGCGACGGATTTAAAACATTCCGTCGCTAAACTATTAGTGACGGGCTTTTATACGAGGGATTTTTAGCGACGGTGAATCCGTCGCTAATTCTTTTAGCGACGATTTTGGCTTTTAGCGACGGATTTCCCCGTCGCTAAAGGCCTGTTTTCTTGTAGTGGTCAATGACCAACACCACCACTCTTAACGCAACCGCCCCTGCCTCCATTTGAGCCACCCATCAGTACCATGGAGATCATTATTACCCTCAAAGCCCAGATCTACAGTAGATCTGAGCCTAGATGGCTCTGAGTCAAGAATCTCGCTCGAGGTCTTGCTGAAATTTTTTATAGATGATAAGTTTGAAGCTTCTGGAAGGAGAACGGTGCTTGGGTGTGGGTGTTCTACTGTTTCTTGTGGTGGCGACAGGTGATGAGGACGGCGGAGTGTTCACGACTCTGGCATGTGATGACGGCAGAGCCGGCTGGTCTTGAGCGGTGCAGGCAATTTGTTGTTGACTCGTTGGTATGGCCGAGAGTTTTCCTCATAGTGAAATTAAATGGCTTCATGGGCGCCCACTTAAAACCCATTTAAACCAGTGGGTTATTGGGTTGTAAAATAGTTGACCCATTAAGATCCAATTATTAAATGGATGGGTTTGGGTAAAATTTAAATGGGTGGTTTTGGGTGGGTTAATGGGTTTGGGTTGTAATTGACACCCTTAGCTCTACATTAGCGTTATCATTTGCACTTCCCAATTTAAGCTACAGTCATAGTGTTACTATTCACTTGTGAGAAAAAATCACACAAAAAATCCGCAGATATCAAAGGTTCACGAAGCTACTATTACAAGTGCGACTCAACGATAAAATTATATCTTAAACCATGTCATAGATTGTGTAAGGGGCACTACCATTTTAGTTTTTTGGTACCAGCTTCATCTTATTTCAGAAATTGGCAGCCTTGTACCAGGCCGTGTAATGCAGATTTGGGTTGCCCAAGCCAATTGACAGCCTTTACGAGTACATTTACTTGAATAGAA